>NJDD01004325.1:0-10541 GCA_002245505.1 Calephelis nemesis
CGCGACACACAACACTAACTATGTCCCTACACTTTACGGCACTTTTTGTATTTTTTAGTCCGGCACAGACCAACAATTGGATCCCACGCCTGGGCCAACTTAACTGGGCCAATTAAAAATGTATTTCAATTATTTCTAGATAACCCCACAGACATTTTTCTGTCTTATTCGACTAACAGTTATCTTAAATTTATGTTTTCGTTAAAAATTTTAAATTTTAAGCGTTCCGTTAAACTCCCTTTTCTTATAAGAACAATCTATTGATAACACAATAGAACAACAAAAGAATTAGTGGAATTATTCATCCGCTTATGATGCGGTGCGGGGTCCAAAGAAAATAGGAGATTATTTTTTATCTAGAGATATTGATTTAATTATCAAATCTTTGCTGTTCATAAAAATGTACAAATAAACAGCAATAAATATACGAAATCGTGTATATCCCTTACATATTTTTTGCAGTCAAGCCTGGAGTACTCTTTTTTTACCGTACTCTGTGGTTTAGTGGTCCGGTCCCGGGTTCGATCCCCGGGTCGGACAACAAAAAAAATTTTCAATTTTCTAATAAATATAATATTTCCTGGAATTGGATATGTATGTCTTCGGCTAGTCGTGGATGCCATGGACACCTACCTCTTCCGGGATATGGACGTGAACATACTTTTTTCGTTTTTTATCACATATATTTTGATGTTCTGGCGACAAGAAAAAGTAGTAAATGCTATTGATCATTGCAAAATTCTACAAGCTTTCTTAAAGATCTTTTTCTTAAAGAAGAAATCTTTGACTATTTCTTGAGATTAATCACAGATATGTTGCTAACCTTTCTGTAGACTCGCACTCTTTACTAAAATGCTCTTATGCCATATAGAGATGTTAGTAATTGGTGCCATAAAAGTCTTACTTCATGTTATAAGAAACCGAACAAGCAAGTGGCTTTCATGAGAGCAAGAGAGAACCTAAGCTTATAGAATCCATACTTGCTATTGTCGGCCCTTGGTGAAATTCCATTGTATATACACGTTTTTTGGAGTTAACACTTGTTTTTATCCACGGTATCCTTTATTTAACACTTTCTGTTACTTTTTAGCCAACCGGTATCACATTTTACAGCAAAATCAAGGCTTAGAAACTAAAGACAAAAAGGACTTTTTTGATTTAACGTTCAATACCTATTTTGTTAGATGTTACTGACGGTATCCACATATAAAAATGCTAACAGTAAACAAAGTTTAAGTTTGTCATTACTATATGTGGTATACAATTCATTTTTATGTGTGGGTACCGTCAGTAACAGACTATTAGTGTTCTTTGGTCAATAACATCTAACCAAATAGGTATTGAACGTTAAATCAAAAAAAGTCCTTTTTTGCATTTAGTTTCCAAGCCCTGATTATGCTGTAAAAAGTGATACCTGTTGGCTAAAAAGTAACAGAAAGTGTTAAATAAACTATACAGTGGATAAGTACAAGTGTTAACTCCAAAAAACGCGTATAAGCTTATAGACAAAATGGAACCTCCATTTTGTCTATTAGCTTGGGCTGGTGTGTCGTTAGTTAGTAGCTGAAATCTCGGGCCAGGTATGCACAGGCTACCCTCCAGCATGAACACGATAACGGTGAGCAATGAGAACTGCAGGAATATTAAAAGCTGTTGTATTAATGTGGACCAGATACTGAACAGCACTCTACCACCCACAATGATTATATCGTCTTGCAATAAAGGTAGTGTGTGCATGATACTTTTAAGTTTGGTACTATGTCCAACATTAACAAAAGTAAAAGAAAAACACTGATATTAAAAACGAAGATTAGGTAATTAGGTTGTCACATCCCTACACCTAAACTACAGTCTTTTGATTTGGACTTTTAAGAAATTTGCACAAGTCAACTGTAATTGAAAGAAATTTGCACAGGAAAACTGCACTTCCAATGGAAATTAACATGCAAAACACTAAATTATTAACTAAATCACGATATTCTAAACGATTACCAAATTGCCGTCAGTCGAGATGAGCCAAATCACGAAGCGAATAATTGCAGTAAAAAAAATCAGTTAGTAAACAAAAAAACAAACACAATAACACTCGAAACTTACGACATCAGATGAGGCAATATTTAACATCTATATTTAAATAAATAGAATGGCATTATTAGTTACTTTTGAATAAAAATTCATGCTCAACAATTGCTTAAATCTAATTTAAAGTCTTAGTTTTTCATTGCAGGTTATTTAACCTTCTGGCAATGATTGTGACGATGATTACTAAATAGACTGTAATATTTAACCTTATTTCAAAATAGTTTATCTTTATAAAGAACATTTCAATAAATCAGTTCTCATATCTTCAATTTGTACTTTTTACGAATAACTACATTTCAATTTCATTTCTTTTTGTTTAATTTGATGTCATCCTAAAATTAAAAATTTTCAATAACCCTCGAAATATATGTGATGTAGCTAAGAACCTTCTTGATCATGTCAACGTTCAAACAAAAAAATACAAATTGTAAATACAGACGCATTAGACTAATAATACACCTTTTCTTCGCTGGGGGCTAAAAATGATAAATTCGAAACAGTTTTAAGCCTATCCATACCGTTCGCAACTTTTTTTTAGATTATTAAGATTTTATTCCATGCGCTAGCTTTTTATTAATGTTATTACAAATTGTTAGCGTAATTGCCTTCTAAAAATATTAACATTTCACGTCCACTTTTTCTAAAAATCCTGTAACTATAAATTTGATCTATTTGATTTTTATCTTCAAAAATAATTATTCAAATTTATTCATCGTTGCCCATGTTTATCAGTTCCTTTTAATATAAGCTCATACTGTATTATTTATTAGTTCAAATAAATTTCGAATTAATATATTGTGTTTTTGTAAATCTATTGAGATATAATTTTAACAGTTTCAATATTAAACCTACCGCATAAAACTAATGACTGCTCCAAACATTAGTATTAAATTCAATGCCTATTATTGTTGTGAAAGTTGTTATTTTGAAAGTAAGTGATGTTTAACGAATAATTTGGACTCCTAAAGAAAAACAATCCTCGTGTTGGTTCGGGCTGCTTTGCAGAATAGATCATCTGCCTTCTTGCCAGGCAGAGCGTAAAAGTCGAGCATTAGCGGATGTAAATGGTTCAAAGAAGAAACCATATTTTATTGATGCAAAGAATCGTTGCCAGCATTTATAATTCCCCTGAAACTTGTCCTGTGTTTTATTGCAATTAAAACTGTATTTTTCAATCAGTTGAAGGGAAGCGCCCAAAGTTATTACCTTCGTTTCGCAATCATAGTAACAAATAAATACAATTAAATAATAATAGTGTAAGTAATGGCAGTGTGAGTTAGAATAGAACATCTTTAATGGGCCTGGTAGCCCATCGTAATCATCGTAAGAGATGAGTGTTACCAACTAGATCACTGTTAGAAGAAAAACCTTTTACCTATTCCCGACGCCATGCTGACACTGTAATCTCCGGTCCTACGGGCCGCACCTATATCATCTATTGTGTCCATCGATGTGGCCACGGTTGTTTCTGGCTATCAGAAGAATCGTGTGCTTATTCGCTGACTTAACATGTAAAAATATTATGGTTGCGCCATCAATGCCCATGTAGCTCATAACTCACGTGATCAAGCGAGATACTTTGTAATTCAATATTATGGGAGAACATTCACTAGGAAAAATATTCATTAAAACATCTCTCACCAGTATCTCTCATTTTAACTACTCTTATGCGGCGTCAGTAAGATGCCTAAAGACATGACATTAGGACTTTAACTGAATCTGAATCACCAAGTTTACGATTGCTTAAGTGAATTGTTTAGTAACAAATTATCAATAAGTGGATATGTCGAGGTAGTCTAGAGATAGTCTGTCTACTACGGATTAACCCATTCGATTTAATTGAGAAAAACATAATAAGTGTTAAGACAATTAATAAATTTAATTAGCTATTACATGTGTTATATATGTAGGCATCATTCCAATGAAATAACGTGCAATTATAAATTATGTAGGCTTCTTCTAATAAGACAAACTTAGCACTCGTAAATAATATATTTGCAGCTTCAAAATTGAACAATTGCGGGCTGTCGCCCATATTGCCATATTTAAAAAGTAAAAAGTATCTTCACGCCCATATGGGCGAAAACCCCGAAGAGGTTGGCAAAGGCACAACCAGAGCACTCACGACTAGCCAAAGATATTAAGTCCATAGTGTGATAGATTGCAAGCCTATCGCCAACCGAGCACACACCCAATCCACATCAACATTTTTTTTAATTAAAAAACCCAAATTTTCTTTATTTGTCCTACTCAGGAATCGAACTCGGGACCTTATGCAGTCAATTCCAACGCCTGGACCGCTAGACCACAGAGGCGTATCATTATATTTTAGCGTATCATAGTTTGGTTATTAAAAATACAAAATTTCATTTGCAGTTATTTATTTTAGGAGTGTTTTTTATTGGTTAAAATGGGTAACTTCGTTGTGTATTGACTCTGTACATTCCTTTGGTTCTGTAAAATAAACAATAATAATGAACAGGTGACTTTTCGTACAAACATTATAGCATCAAGTTACAAACTAGCTAATTTGGAATAATAACCTATCGAATTAATTGTGCAACATGTATTATAACGTGTCATTTTTCATCTATTTTTATATTGATACGAAACAATAACAAAGATACTATCGCTACTAAGCGCTTGCGGCGAATGCGGGGCGGTGCGCGGGGCAGCGGGAGAGGGGTCGCATTCCAGCGGAGTACACAGTTGATTCGTACGAGTTGAGAGTAAATCTGATTTAGTGAGATTAAACCTACCATAAGGCAATGATCCATGTTTGACTTTCTTAAAAAGAAATCTTTTGGACAGATTTTGATGCAATATTTGTTAACAGCTCGGTCTAAGGAGGCAATTAAAATTTTTATTTTTTGTCAGCTGCTTTCAAGGAGAAATAGAAAGAAAAGTGATTTGAAGGGGATCATCAAGTCTTTAAACGTCGGCAAGAGAAGTGGTGGATGTCAACTAATTCATAGATTTTGGATAGATTTTCAAGACCAACTACTATGATTATAGTATAGTTTGTGCGCCATCTGTGATCTTTTATCGTTATCATCAATATACTTGTTTGAGTGTGTCAAATGCATGATAGTGTGGGCAATGTTTAATTTATTGATTTAATAAAAATTTAAAAAATTAAGCATTATTATTGAAAAAATATTAGCGTCCTGCACTTCTCCTACACATGAACTATAAGTTTGCCAAATGTTATGCTATTTTCATAAAAAGGGGTCCAAAGTTTTGGCATCACGTATATTAATATGTAGATTGGAACGATCAACAGAAAAGGTGTGTTTACGTAAGTATTGAATTTCGTCTTTATATTAATAACAGCCAAATTTGGAAGCTTTTCGTAAAATTTTTTCGGGTTAAAGTGCAAAATTGAAATAATCACAAAGAAGTGAGTGTCTCGTGTTTTTCCTCGTTACCGCCAAATCTCACTAAATGAACTTGAGTAAGGAGGCCACCGCCACACTCCAGATCCTAATATGACTATCTTTACTAATCAGTAATTTTGAATCATTTAAGCCCGATTTTGTGACATCGGATAACGAAGCCAATTTCAACTGGATTAATGGCAAATGCTAACAGCAACACCAAACACTAAAGAAGAAAAAAATCCTGTTACATGTTGTCGAATAAGTAGAAGAACATGTATATATTTGTAAAAATATGTACATGTATATAATATACTACTTTTCTTAATATGGTACTACTTTTTTGACCCGGAGAAGTACACCGAAACAAAGCTTGATGATGATGTTTTAGGAAATCATCAGAATATTCTAGTACTGCAAAAATATCTTACCCTCGCTTATTCAAATCATCGTTTCCCATCGCTAACTTTACACCTCTGCAAGTATTTAACGAAATCTGTAAGTTATTAGAACACCGTCTTCCCTCGAGGTGGTTATATGTTACAGTAGCAGCGAACATCTGCCACGCACGATCGTGATTGCACAGCAAAGTGAGACATCCTGGTTGTGAGGTACCACCGTTGGGGAAGAAGTCAACGTCAACTATAGCCATGCCGATACCGAGCCCATCGTAACTACCACCGCCAGTGTGGATAGCTTCTGTGTAAATAGCATCAGATGGACGTAATCTGTTTGAATTTAAATTCCAGAGAGGACCAGCTGGATCCAAACCTGTAATGAGACAATTAGATACTTAAACAGATTCTCTTTGTATTATCAAGGAAAACAGACTGACTGCTTTCATGAAAAGCTACTAGTGCACTAACACTAAATCTAGATGGAAAAGTTTTAGAGTAACGCACCTAGATTTGTATTATCACCTTACTTATTTCTACCACTATAAAGTTAATTTGGTATCCACGTATTCATTTTAATTTGAATTTTTTTTTGGAGCTTTGGGCAGAAAGTGATAACTTTCTTCTTACCGCCCATACGAAATTGCCACTGTACGATACGTTTATTTAAGTTTAACGTCCGGTAATGTTTAGAAAAAAGTAAAATTAGCAATATATTAGTCATTTTAAAGAAAAACGGTCAAGTATTTCTAACAGAAATTAGAGTATTAGGGTACCGTGACATCCTGCAAGGGTGGTGAGTTTCGTATAAATTCGCCCGGATTGGTACGTGTTCCGGTTCGGAGGGTAAGATAGCCGGTAAACTTACTTTTGCTTGAGGCCTAACATCCCGGGGTCAGGTTGACAAAGCACAATTACCATCTTTGGTGTCTCTTGGTGGCGTGAATTTCTTATCATCAGGGAATCTGCTTTTATTGGCTTTCCACCTGTGACCTGACTCCTTGTTTAACTGACCTCGGGTTGTAATAAAATATTTTCTAGCTGGAATGTTCTTGTTAAAATAAATAATTTCTAATTCAGTTGAGTTTTATTGGTTGGTGAAGTGTATAGCAGATGGTTAATTTACTTATAGTAGGTCCTTTCTTAAGTTTAAGAAATATTTTTTTAATAGGTAAGCGCAAAACGTATAGGTTTTGGGTGCAACTGAGTAACGTATTTAAAACTTACCTGTAATTCTAGCAACGCGACCACCTAATTCTCTGCCAGCATTTCCAACTACATGGGCTCCCAAACTGAAGCCAATCAAATGCATTTTGTTATAGGGAGCTCCCGTGACTTTGTTTAGGAAAGCAAGGAATTGTCCAAGGCCTCGCCCTATTGCTGGGACACCATTTACCGCTGTGACGTAGTCAGCGAGGGCTAGTCTTCTCCAATCCAAAATAATAATATTGACATTGCTTTTAAATAGATATGCTGCAAATGTAGTTTAAATTTAAACAAAGTTGTGTAATAAATGCTAGAAGTAACATCGCGATTTAAGTTTTTGATTAACATTTGTCCCTTGTGGTAGTTTTAGCGTCGAATACTGATTGCCACCTTGCGAGGTAAAGCGCAACAAAATTAGGTACTTGATGTCTCCTATTTACCCCGTCACAGAATTCACCTCACAAGGCAGCAATGTTCCCAAGCTTTTTTTGGAAAGTTACATTGGAATTTGAAAGTTACATACAAGAAAGAAACCTTTCTTACATTCTAAATAATTAATTTTAGCATATTATGAAGACCAAAAACTTCACGTATCATCTGGTAATGGTGGAAATACACATCGCTGCTATAGACATCGTAAATGTTTCAGACTAAGTTTTTAAAGCTATTATATGAGTTACAATGTGTCTAAAGCCAGGTGCTTCTTTAAGATGTTGCTCATATGCACATTGCTCTGAGTCTCAAACCAATTTATGTCAGACATCACTTATAAAATTTATTCAACTATTGTTCCTTAAACTTTTGAAACTAAACTAATCAAGCTGATATCCTTGTAAACTGATGCAGTTCATGTGCGAACCCTTACCTTTGTGTAAGCTCAAGAAATTGCACGCTTTCTGTCTTCAGCTACTCTGTGAATTCCTCAATATCACATTATATTTGTCATACTCATTTGAATACTCAGATCCAGAGGAGGTATCCAGGACACATTTATACCCATTTCAAAAGAAATTACAACACCGTCTTAACACATTATCTGTGTTTGAACAAAAATCACCACTCCTAAACCTAATTTCATTCATTATAGACGCAGACGAACTTTCCACTTTGTAAACAAATCATTACTACTTTCATACAAACTCGGTTTTGGAGACTATTAACAGAAACCCTCGGATAAAACCCGAGCGATTTGATCATGGAGTGTCAACCTTGGTCTCCCCGCATACCCTACATCCACCAACATTCGCATTGCACCTTCAGCAATTTGTTTTGTCGATCTTTCATCTGTCACTATTTTTACATGACCAAACCAAGCAACAGAGCATGGCCTTTTTCTTTTTTACAGTATCACGTTTTTTCAGTCCACTTTTTCTAGTATTTACCTGTTGCGAGAACGCTCAGCGATCGTAAGACGAAAGATTTTTTCGTAGCGCTCTCATTTCGATCGCACTGACTAATGGAAAATAGTAAAAGTCAATAGATACTTACTTTCTCTAAGAGTTGGATTTGGTTCAGCATTTCGATTACCCCACCAGCCATGAGAAATTACAATAGTAGGATCTTGAGGATTAAAATTAGATGATGTGATAGATTTTTCGTCGTTTAAAACCAAAGTCTGTCCTACACGAGGATTGCGCCTGAAATAAACAGGATTGATGTAAATTATAACATTTCTCTATAATAAAAGTATAGGCATGATTATGTTGTTTATTAAATTGCAATTGGTTTTACTTTTGTAATATAGTTCTTACGGCATAAATAATAAAATTAAAAATTGTATAAAATCTAAATAATATTTAAAAAGGAATCATTTCGTTTAAGATTAGTGGTTTCACGTATTAGTCTGTTAGTCCCATTAGTTACTTTGTTTGAATAAACTGTATTTTCGAAAAAATCTTTTTTTCTTAGTCTATGACATTACCGTCAGTAGTGTAAGTATCGTCAGCTTTAGAATTGTCTAGGTTCGCCCCAAGAATCGCCTGTGAACATTGTGACAAAGTTACTTAAGTCATATAAAAATGATAAGGTTTGAAGCTCAAAAATTACAGACATCACAATTTTTGGTATACATGGTTGAATAGCTTGTGCACATCAACGCGACGTAATGACGTCAACAACATGAAACGGTACGTTGTTGCGATGTGGAACATTGACGCAACGTATAAAATAGAAAACTTACGTCACAATGTCACAACGCATTAGGTACATACATCGACCACACATCCCAATAGACGCCTATTCTTTATAATTTTGTTTTGAAACAATTCTGGCAAATAACTGAGGTGCGGGGAAGTGAGGTACTGCTTTTTTATTGGCCCTTGCAATGACAACACGTCGTATTCATAAACAGATATGTAAGATTAGGGATGAGACATATTTAATACGAACAATATATTTTTTTCGATATGCTTATTTTTATTTTTTAAAGTGCGACATTATAACGGATTATATCGCATTTTGTTATTGCACGTCATATCGCAGCTAAGAAACTCAACGGTTCAAGGTGACACATTTTTGCAGTTGAGAGTAATATCCATACTTGAATATATATTTAGGTCCTTACAACTGAAATTGGCGTTTTGTAGGGGAGGAACATAAGTTGAACATATTTAATGTAATATATTTATTTAATCAAAGCATGAACCATTGTTTCCTATGCATATTTGCCATTTCATAGGCAATTCATTGATCCCTCTACTAAAAAACCATTCGAACGGGAATCAATAAAATCTTAGAGCGTGGTTTGGACTGCCCCCTCGAAATTATTTTTTTTTCTTGTGCTAAACGTTATTCAAATTTGAAAAAATAGTAATCTGTTGGAGTTAGCTTCAGGTGGATGCTTTCTACATTCTAATTGATGCTCTTCTAATTGAGAAGTCGTCTGTTGTGCAGTATGTAGTCTAGCATTGTCATGAAGCAGCAGTGACGTAAACAATCTACTGCAAAATATTGAGATTTAATACACTTTATTTGGAATTTGGAATTCGGAAATTAATTATCTCTTCTGGTTTCTTTAAATAAAATTAGATGTTTTATTTTATTATCTTGTGGATACCTGATATAAATGACATACTAATCAAATTGAATTGTTTTTGTTTATTCAAGTAATTCTCACCTGAACTACAGAGTATCGTCAAAATACTGTAAACAAATTAGTTTTAAAATTGTTTCAGCCTTTTAAAAGTTTTATGGCCTACTGACCGCAACATCGCCTATCGGAACCAGTGTTGAATTTATATAACCCAGATAACCACCTAATGCACTTGAAAGAATTCATTAAAATCGGCTCAAATATTTATGAGTTATTCAATGACATATAACAGCGCCCTCCACCGCGTTTAGTTCAGTAGTTCATCGTGTTGATCCGGGTCTGCTGACTAAAATAGATCACCTGCCCCCTTTGTCAGGAACCTCGTAAGAGGCAATCACAGGTAAAACAGGTAATTGTCAACAAGATAACTGGTAATAGAGTGGTGTGCAG
>NJDD01004328.1:5660-27602 GCA_002245505.1 Calephelis nemesis
CAGTGCAGCGCCGTCAGCGGCCGCGCCGCGCCTAGCGACAGCTTGTCGCCGATCACACGCGACATGCGCGACACGTCGCCTGCCGTGCACGCAGACTGCGACACCGACACTGGAACCATACAACACAACCAGTATTACACTACTGTCCAGACAATTATCGACTCTACCGATAAATACTACAGTACCTGTTACACATCATACAACAGTCAGATAATATAGTAAACAACAAAATTGCTTGTTCTATACTTTGTAGCTTTTAAAGTACTACAAATTAGGTAAAATTTTCGTTATAATTTCAATTTTACACTATGATTTATTATTATTTAGAGCCTAATTATTTCGCCGATTAAAGCATCTTCAAAATCATTACACCCTCAAATTTATTTTTCATTTTCATAAATTAATTTTCTATTTTATAGGTTTGTTAATTATTATTTTTTATAGATATTATTCTTATAAGTAATTGAGTAAACTTTTAAGTTGCTAATCTACTGTTTTTTTACGTTGTTTAAAGTAAGAAACCAAAAGCAATCTTAGAATTTATTCAAAAACAGATAAAAGCGCGAGATACAAATTGGTAAATTAGTGACAATTACTTATACTATCTACAACTGGACATATTTTTTAAATATTGAAATTCCAAAATACCAGTAGTTTTCTTGTTAGTGATGTAAAGTAACTTATCCTATATCCTAGACAGGTTATAGACACCGACCGTTAGAGTCGTGAGCGATGAATTATTGTTCGACTTCTAGGTCACAGCGCCACACACAGTGCTCCTTCTAGATACATCCTATCTCGTTCACTATACGCTATATTGCGATATTGTAATCGCTCGTACAGTTCGCGCAAAAATTTAAATGCGTATGACGCGAAGTTCATTCTATAGTCTGGAGCGGGTACAATCGTGTCCAATAATGGAATAGACTTTTTGGCGCTCATTCAAAAACATGTTTTTTGAATATTTGTTGTTACAGTTTAGTATATCAATTATTTAACCTTTACATCATGTCATATCCTACAGATATATTTTGATAATTCAATTTATATTAAATTATATCGATATACAAATATTTCTTGTATTGATTTGTTATTTATTTTGATAATCAACATACAAAGAATAAAATACAAACTTTAAAACAGAAAACAAAGTAACTGTACCTAAATAAAAGTGCCTCTTTTGCATGAACATAAAGAGGTCGCAGTATTTTTTCTCACTTCCCTGGCACATATTACCTACTTCGGAGGCGCATTTACATTTTGCGTTAAAATATATACCCCAAATAGATGCAACTTTTAATTTACGAGTCCTTTAGAAAAATGTGTTCCTTATAATTTGTCCCGATTTTTTTTTGTTATAGGAAGGCAAACAAGCAGACGGATTTCCTGATGGTGAAAAATTCACGCCGCCTAGAGACACCAAAGGTGGTAATGGTGCGTTGCCAAACTGAGGTCGGGATGTTAGGCCTCGAGCAAAAGTAATAGTAGTAGTATTTAATATTATATCACTTTCTATGCTCATAGGTGATGATGACCACTTATAACATGATTAACCATCGTCTGTTTGGTTTACTGGTGTCCACATGAATGAGTTCAGTCAAATAATCGCAAAACTTACCCAGTTCTTCGATAGTAACGTTTCTGGGTTGTTTAGTTTGTTGCGCGTACTCGTCAATGGCTATATTCATACAGGACACGGTGATGCATGGAACGTGACATGGTCGGACTTTCATCTTCGTCAGGAACCTGGTGAGGGGGAAAAAGGTTAGACATAGTCATGGACCCAGTAAAAACAAACAAATTTGCAGATTGCAATAGACAAATAACCATAAAGTAAAAAAAATCCGCGTCAAAATCAGTTCATTTAGTTAGAAGTTACGATGACAAAGACAAACAGACAGTCACACCCATATGAGACACATAGAGAGGGGTGGGGGGGATCAAACTCTAGCACTCCGTTGTAATTCCTACATCGAACTCTCATACCACATATTTTGAACATAACACTTTTAACACAATCAGAAAGTACGGCAGCCACTGCACCTCCTCCTTGTTTTAACATGCACGATATCAACTTTCGATCTACGCCGAAAAAATCGAACTTCTCATACATATTTTGACTTACAAAAAAAGAGTTTATACGTTCGACTTCTATTTTTTACCTCTGACGGAAAACGAGGGACGTTACGAGTTTGACATCTGTCTCTCTCCCCTCCCTTCTCTATCTCTCTGTGTGTGTGCGTGTGTAAATTGCATTTGCAGTTCATTGGTAAGCATGGAAATGGACAATGGCACTAAGGGAACTTGTGTCTCCGAAGAATATGTGAGACATAACAGTTGAAACTTCTTTAAAAATTCTTTTACATTTTATACAGCGTACTTCAAAAGTACGCTTCAAAAGTAAGCGTAAAAGATGGTCGAATTTCGACCAAGTCTGGATCGGATGGTGGAATCCCAGGAAGATTAAAGAAAATACTTAATGGATGGTTTACTTATTGAAATCGAAGTTGATAATCTAGATCACTACAGAGAAAATCTTTATCAAAAACTTAATTAATTTCCGATCCAATTCCAACTTCACTCACCGATCGAATAAGCTAATAGCGCTGATGAGGACATCTGTCGGCAGGTCGAACCAGACTTTGAGACAGCGTAGCACATGAGCGGCGCCATCACGAGCACCGATCGTCACCTCGCCGTTCTGTAACATACATTCATTACATATTTATTATATAAAACAGTATCTTCAGATACGTATACCGGAACAAGTAGGCAGAGGTATAACCAGGGTATCCACGAAAAACCGAAGAGACTAAATCCCTTAAATGGATATGTCGCAAACCGATCGCCAACCGGGTGATATCTCATCAAAAACAATACTAAAATGTCAAAAGAAAAACAATTCACAATTCTGCCAAACCCTGCGGCTTTGCTTGCATTCAAGTCAGTAATCAAGTGTCCTATGTTACTTTTAACACCTCCAAGAAAACAAGAAAGAAGAAACACAAAGTTTCATGACGATTGATTAAGTAGTTCTTAGAAATTGAAACAGGTGGATAATAATAATAACTGTCCATCAAATGAACCGCCTACTCGTTTGCCACTTATTCCATACAAACAAACTTACATTCGCAATATAATATTATATACTAGCTATGTAAGGTACTTATACAATAGCAAATTCTTTGTTATTTACAATTTTAAAATGGATATTTAAATTTTGGTATAAGCTTACTATACGCATTTGAATATAATTGGTATTAAATAATAATAATTATTAAGGCAAACATAAGACGCTTATAGCGACATTCGGCTCTGTTTAGTTTAACCTTACAATTTGCATAGTGTGAAGGTTCTCGCATGTTTACATTGACGACATACACAATTGTAACAATTTTATGCCAAGTGGAAAATGTTTATATTACACTTAGCTTTTATCTGTGGCTTCGCTTTAAGACACTTAGTTCTGTCAGATTAATCAGTATAGTTTATATTGACGTTTAATCAACCACTCGCAAAGCTTTGATTAAAAACATTACAATTTGACATGTCTTAAATGTTCCATCTCATTTGTTTTATTTCATTTGAAAAAGATAGCATGCATCTAAAATAAGTTTAGTCTGGGAACAGCAGAACCATCACAATTGTTTGTTGTTTTAATTAGATTTTAATTATTACTAGTGGTCTCCCATTGTTCGAAATTCGACCAAAATAAATTTTAATATCTTGTTGGTAAGAACGCCATCTTCATTTCTCAAGACCAACAACCAAAACTTTTTAGTACGCCATCTGTTATCTTTTATCGTTATCAGCAATATATTTGTTAGTGTGTGTCAAATGCATGGTAGTGTGGGAAATATTTTATTTATTGATTTAATATACTTTATAATCATTATTATTGAAAAATATTAGCGTTCTGCACTTCTCCTACACATGAACTATAAGTGTGCCAACTTTTATGCTCCTGCATCCGCGCAATTTTCGTAAAAAGGGGTCCAAAGTTTTGGCATCACGTATTAATGTAGATATTTTTTTATATTTTGTCTTATGTGGCGAATAATTTGGTCACCAGGCGAGTGGTCAGGGTACTAAAGCAGAACGAAATAAATTATTTTTAAATGCAAATAGAAAATCTACCTAGGCTGATACTCGAGACGAGC
Source organism: Calephelis nemesis (assembly GCA_002245505.1). Classification (NCBI taxonomy): domain Eukaryota; kingdom Metazoa; phylum Arthropoda; class Insecta; order Lepidoptera; family Riodinidae; genus Calephelis; species Calephelis nemesis. Next base: position 9,821 of record NJDD01004328.1, read on the forward strand.
GTCGCCATTGTAAATCGAGCAGAGCTTGCTCGTGTGATACTCACGTCAGACTCGACAGGCAGACACAATCGCGGCTGGAACTTGGGCTCGAGCTGCAGATACTCGGCGAGCGTCGCCAACAGTTGTTGCGGCTCAGCCGACGTTGACGCACCCTCGTCAGCATCCGGGTGCCTCGCGCCCGCCCTCAACATGATCGGGTGTTGCGAGCGGAGGGTGAATCGGCACCTGATCACACACACAATCCTTTATAATCTTGATCAATATAATTACAGTCTTATTATTATTAATGTAATAATAAATATAAGTGTTTGGCGGTGTTTGAATATAAAATAAGGTTTCAAAGCCTGAAACGATTATTACGAACTTATTTTTTAACTCTATTACCACTAAAAATTGACAGGCTACTTTTCCCTAATAGTTCTAAGCATTGCCGAGGGAAGCTTAAATTTAATTTGAGAACAACTTCAGATAAAATCAAAAGACCCTAACCTACCGAATTATTCATAAACTCAAAGTAATTCAATCTAAGCCCAAAGTAAGCAATTTATATGCTTGTGTTATGGGTGTTAGGTCAATAATACTAATACATAGAAATACTTAAATAGATACCAGAATAAATTTAATAAACACCCAGACCCGGAAATGCAGACACCTAAATGTTCATCACACAAATGCCTGCCCCCCTCCGAGAATCAAACCCGAGCCTCGCTGTTGATCGGTGTAGTTTGGCGTGTACGCTAGCCACTCGACCATCGAGGCGGTCATAATGTCGTTTAGTGTCTTTCAGAGTTTCAAATTTTTTTTATAATTATTAGTATCTTCACGCCCATATCCGCGAAGAGGTAGGCAGAGACACAACCAGGGCACCCACGACTAGCTGAAGATACTAAGTCCCATAATGTGATAGGTGGCAAGCCTATCGCCAACCGGGCACGTTTCCAATCCCGACCAAAATTTTTTTTTATTAGAAAATTAGAAAAATCCAATTTTCTTTTTGTTGGCCGATCCGGGATTCGAACCCGAGACCTGATGCAGTCAAGTCCAACTCCCGGACCGCTCGACCACAGAGGCGATCGAGGATACTTATTAATTTTATATAAAATACAAGTGCTATTCTTTCAATGTTTTGCCACTGCGTCCTGAGAGGTAGACAGTACGTATTATACGTCACACCAACAATATTATATAAACCTAGTGAAACAGCACTAACCTTGCTTTAAAATTATTTAAAGCAAAGCCTTAATTTACATACATACATAATTACTTCAAGTTAAAATAAAACCACGTCTACACCAAACACTTTCCATAAAACGGAAGGTTGTATTTAGTTTTGCAAAAATCAGAGGCGTAGTGCATGGTGCAATTATGATTTGGAAGATACCGTAATTCACATCGGACTGACTCCAACCTTGTTTAGTATACTGTCTAGACCACCTGACCGTGACGTCACAAAACATGAATGGTCGTTAAAATTCAAGCTTCGACATTGTGCGACCCAGTTTACGTCGTTAGCATCAGATATTGAAAGCATATGTAAGAGGGCAACGCACTCAACGAAAATAGCAGAAGGTCTGATAGTTAACGCTGTTACTATCAAATGGAGTGCGCAATTTGAATATTTCTAAATAAGGCCCGCTACAGACGGACGTATTTAACCGCACGCCAAATATTTAGTTAACAAAAATAATATGACATCCCAATTTACGAGTTATTACGATTGTGGAATAGGGTTACAGATTTAGTAAGTAGCCATTACATGAATCAGGCTTAAGATACCAATGACATTCTTATTAAACATAGATGTCAACCTAAACCTTTATAACATGTTATTCATTTTATGTACCTACTGCTAGAAATTATAAATTATTAAAATTGTTTCATGTTTTATGGTTTAGGTATTTTTGAAAAAGTGAATAGTGCTATCACTTAATACTGAAAGCCTTATTTATTTCTGCGACCATAACGTATGAATTTGACGTTGTTACGTTTTTTCCTCGATGGTGGACAGATCAGTGTACATGCAACTAAGACCTAACAGTCTGAACCACAATAACTAATTAATAGTAACACCTTTTGTGGTAGAAACACTATCAGAACCTTTAAATGTTGACTATTAAACCGGTGAAACGAATATTAAAGTTCGTCTGCACTAAGCCTAAGCGTGTAAGTTTGTTGTAAAACTAACAATTGGCTAAGATAGAAATTTACGTAATACCAAATGTTATTTCGTAAGGAGAAAACCTTCTTGTAGAATATTTACACAGTGACATAACTAACCATAGGAGATTGCAGCAGTTTGAGAAAAATAAAACAAACAATATACTCGTACCTAATAACTAGCACATTCATAATAAAACAGAGACAACTAGATATTTATTGCCGTATGCCAAAAACCTCAAAGTAAAAATTATTTTTGTCTAATTTAGAAAGTGGGAAGTTTCACCACATGCCTATAGTATAACTGTATTTGAGGCTGTATATTTTTATACGACCTGAAGGAAAACAAGCAGATCTTCTGATAGTAAGTAATTAACGTCGCCAATAGACAACATACGTGGTAACAATTTGTTACCAACAAGAGACTGAGATGGTAAGCCATTGCAGCAGTATTTCGGACTTCGTGGGCGGCGGTGATCGTCAGATGTTACCATATAATTAAGCACGGTAAAACTGTAAAAATCGACACCAACTATTTCATTGGGTACTACGTCGTGATTTAATTATTATTGTTTCGAAAGATAGAAAATATTTCCGAAATGGCGCCCCATAAATTTTATCAACAACCAACTAGTTGTTTTTGAGTTATACTGATATGAGACCACCACGGAATCATGACCTATAATTTAAAAAAAAAACATCAAAATCGGTTGGCTGAACCTTCAGCTTATTTTTTAGCCATCAATATAACTTATAAACATTTTTTGCTAACATTGTAGCGTCTTTACCATCTACCATAGAAAAGAAAATAACTTACTTAAGCCTGTGCTAGAGCAAGCAGCGGCGAAGTGTCGTTGTATATGCCCGCACCGATCCCCCCACGGCTCGTCGACCCGACGGTTTGAGCGACCGGGCGCGGAGGCCCTAGTACCTGACGAGAGAGCTTTGGTCAACGGACGGTAGTCGGGGCGACCGCCGAACGTTGATACAGTAATGGGGACAGGGACAACGGTGATAGTGAAGATTTTGTCAGGGTAATCAGGGATTTTTAAGGAATCGGATAATGTGTTTTAAAAGTTATAGGAAGACTACAGGTGGTTATAAGATGGTAACACTTGTAGAAAAAGATAAGATATTATTGAAAGGACGACGATTGGTGGAATATCGTCGACTTCAAAAGGGAAATGATGCAGGGTACAGGGTATATTTTGAGGATAGTAAAGGGATAGCTTAGCAAAAGGCTACCGGGTCCAATGTCTTGTTGAAAAACAATTGCCCAGCTACCTTTGTCTCTCGGCTGTCAGATACTTACAGCAGTGGTTGAGCACTACTGTAGGCCTGGTACGTCCTACTCACGAGAGCGAGACAGAACGACCCTGAAACTTAAAATCTAGAACGCCACGGTCAAATCCCTTGACCCTTTAGTACACACCGGGTGGACTCACCCTTGATACTATGTTTATGAACCTTTTCGGTAGTCGCCGATAGCGACAGGGTCTCTTGATGGGACTTTTTTGTTAACAAATACCTGTAATTGCAGCATGTTAAAGTTAGAAACGCTGTATTTTGCATAATATGTCTCGGCCATCCATAAATCACGTCAGACAATTTCTATGATTTTTATAGTCATTTCTCATTCTTTGTTAAGTATTATTATTAATATGAACACAGTCAAAACCCAACTAGCCAAATATCCCGCCAGAAAATTCCTTTTAACCATTAAAGTAATTTATGAATGACCCCTATTAATTGTCATGCTATAGATAAAATCTTGATTCGACTCCCAAAATGTCAACCTCACTTGGTGTCTCGAATCGAATGATTTTTCAAAAAAATATATTCGACCCCATAATAATGCATTTATTTTATCCCTCACTTTTATAAATACAAAATAGATTGAAATCATAAATATCACAAGGAAAATCACACAACTAAGTTTATGTTTAAAATACTACTAATAACATCTAAATAATTATTGAATAAAAATAAATATTTACAGTTGCCTTACTCTAAATATTTATTTTTAATCAATTGACGTTAATCGAAATTTTACTAGCAAAATTATCTAAAACGTATTCAGTCTATCAGTAAAGTAGATCAAATATAAATAAAAGATAATATCACTACTAATGTAGAAATGATTTAATTCCACCAGTGTCTTCTTATACGTATACCTTTTGATCTTGGAATACAAAATTATATGTTTATTATATTTAAATCAAATCGCCTTTAGCGTTCTTATTCTAGGCCACTATAAAGCTAAGCACATACCTATTTCAAGACCAGAGTATTGTCACAATCGAAACAATAAACGTTTGTGTAGATTTTAAACAAATAGGTTAACTCAGACATTTGATTTATACATTTCACATCCTTCGAGTAGGTAGGAGTAGGTTGGTTAGTATAGGAGTAGTAGTATAGGTTGGAGTTAACCGAAGTCTGGGTACCAATGATATTGCAAGAAATAATATCGACTTTTATGTAGAAAATACTTGGACGACGTAAAATACTTGGAAGTTGGAATATCATCACAATTATTTAAAAAAATTGTTGCTTGACTGACCTGTGGATGAAGAGCAAAAGCGATACCTACTTTTAATTGTCAAAGAATTCAGAAAAAAATATCCCAAATCTAAAAATTCAATACTTGTTAGGGAAATATTTAATTAGATTATATATTTTGTGGCTAAACTAGAGTATTTAAATAGCTTAATGTTTAAAAATTAACATGAGAATATATTTGCAGTTTCACTTGTAATCTTTAAACTTCTAAGTTAACAAACTTAGCCAAGCGGTTTTGCTTTTACAGCATCTTTAGGGTTATGGTGTTGTATCTTCAGGAACATATCTCAAAAGAGACAGCCAGAGGCACAAGCCACAATCAGCCGAAGACACCAAGTCCCACAATGTGATAGGTTGTAAACCTTTGCGACGTTATTTTTAATAGAAAGTTAAAAATAGGTAACCATTATAAATTTTTTTTCTTGTCCGACCCGAAGATCGAACCCAGGACCTAAAGAAGTCAAGTCTGATGCTGGACCGCTAGACCACAACGGCGATATGTTAGTTTTATGGTATACGGTTGTGGTGACTTTCGGTTTCGGTTTAAAGATCTTTATTTCTCATTAAGACATTAAGTAGTCACTTACATGAGAACAATATAAAAATAAAGTTTGTTAATAATAGTCCGGTAGGGTAGTTAAAAGATAAAACAACAATTTAAATACGGTAGTTGAAGAATGCGAGCTCGCTATTACACTCATGTTATATTTCTATTCGGTCTGGTCAATGTGACCGATGGTACAAGTAACAAGCGTTTGTTATGCAATAGCAATATTATATAAATGTTATTAATAAATGTACGTCATTAATCTTTTTTTTAAAATACTAAGCGAGCTTGCTTCTTTGACATTATCTGGAAGTCTATTATACAGTTGTGCTCCCTTGAAAGTCAATGTGTTTTTACCATAATTCGTTCTTACTTGGGGTAATAGGGTATGTGTGCCTATTCGCGTCCACGCACAAGTTCGCGTCCATTTAGTGGACACCGTTTAAAAAACCCTTAAAAATAAGTGTACAAACAAATTAGGGAAATCAAAAGTCGTTTCTGCCTATTATACAATATATTAGGAACACATATACACAGACAAAAGAACTGTTCGCATAATTTTTCCTGTTTAAAAAAATTATTAATCTTACCTATATAAAAAGTTGTGTAAATATCCATAATTTTAGTAAAAAAAATAGTGAACCAGCGCGCGTTTGATCCGTAATTTTTCAATGTTTTAAGTTTAAGTAAAGATTGTATTTGTTCCTAGGCCGTGAAAATGATTAAAATAATAAAAATATTGATAATTTTGATTTATTATATTATTTTTCAAAGTTAAAATGAGGTGGACGCAAACTGGTATACCAATGTTACGAATTAATCAGTTTGCGTCCAGGGTGAACGCATCTTTCTATTTCTAACTTGATCCTTTATTTTAATGTAAAGAAATATGTCATAAGGATGGGGGTTTTATTTTATTTTTGCTATTATTATCATGCTTATATAAATAGCCAATTTGCGTCCCCTTAATTATGGTAATAGGAAAAGATATAGATGTCGAAATTTACCTGGACGCAAACTGGATGGACGGATTATACTATATACCAGTTTGCGTCCACTTGTTAATTTAAACACTAAATCTTACGTAACTGTTTCATAAAATTTAATCAGACAGTTATAGATAGGTGGTAGTCGGTAGAGTGCATTGTATCATCCCATCGGGACTAGTACCCACCACCGCTCCGGAAAGGAACAAGCGTATTGAACTTTTGCTGCCTTCTTCCACTTATACACAAGCAGCTGTATGATAACTTTTAAATACATAAAGACAATTATGTAAGTATATTCAGACCATTATTTCGCTATTATTCCACAAAGAAGTTGACAAAGGTGCAACTAGGACACGCACAGTTAGCCTAAAATGCTTAGTTCCACAATGCAAAAGGTGGCAAACAGGGCACATGTTCTATCCCGGATCACGATGTTTTCATTAGAAAATAATAAAGATAAAGAGCATTTTAAGAATGAAATTTAAGAATGAAAGAGGGAACACGATAGGTAATAATAGTTAGGAAAAACATTGAAGGAAACTAAAAATTTTGTGAAATGGACGTGCTTGATGTGAAATCTATAAAAGAAAATTTACTTACTACCTGCAGATCCAAAAAAATCTACTAAGTATTTTAAAATGTCTGTATTCTAGAATTAAAACAGTTTTGAATAAAAACAGAAAAATTATATGACCTGTCTGATATAAACAATCGATGATGTAATTTTGGGCTTCAAATCATCTGAGATGCAAAAAGTGATGAACTAATGAATGTTGATTGGAAAGAAGAAGGCGTATCTACATTTGAATACGAAATGAAACCAAAATAGCATATGAAAGAGGTGTAGCCAGAACGTATTCAAGAGTTTTAATAGACGTAGTAGTGCTGGAATAAACAAATGAGTTTGTTTGTCCAGGTAGTGCTTTTAGCAGGGGTAGATAGTTTGATCGGTATCATTCGTAGCAGTGAGATCCGAGAAAGAGTGGAATTAAAAAAGTGTTGGAACAATAATGAGTAAGGGCATGTTCCGTTGGTTCGTTCATGTTGTGAGAATGGCAGATGAAAGATTACAAGTACAGACATATATTACGAAAGTGAATAGATGTACTTAGTTAGGTACCTGGGAAGACGTAAGTTGACTTTCCATAGTCAATTTTAACCCACTGCCAACTCTTGTCACCATAATCTCCACGACCAGCTTTTTATTGTATGAAAAAATTAATTATTGTGAGGGAGCTAATAACACTTGGTACCTACTCTTCTCTGCCAACCCAGTGAGGGACTAGGCGTGAACATATGTATTTTATACAGTAATAGTTGAAACCCAATATTTCTTTCAAATTTCTTAATAAAATCTCCCCTTAATCCCTTTATAAGTTGGTGGACGCAAACTGGTCCATGGGTGGACGCGATCTGGATTTTGTGGACGCAAACTGGTAAAATCGCCATATTTCGATTATTTTAATTATCAAAAAATAATCACTAGACATTTTGGCTAAAACTTAGCTTAATCCTAAAAAAGACTATACAGACTACGGCTGGGTTACAATATTAGTTAATTCAAAACTAGATCCAGAACATTTTTATATTTTACCTCAAACCTGCAAACTCCACTAAGTGGACGCGATCAGGCACAACGACCCTATTATATGGTTGGCGCGACGAGTTGCATATTTTAGTATATCTCCTTTTCTAGAGAATGTAATGTTTGACTGGATAGATTGATTAATAATTTTGTATATGAGTATACATGTATTATATGTGTATAGTTGTTTGATGTTCATAAGTTTTGTGTTTTTGTAAATTATTGTAGGAGTTAAGTGGCCGTAATTGTATAATATTTTAATTAATGATTTTGTTTTGCAATACCTGTATCGGATATAATATATTGGTTTTAGCTGCATTACCCCAAATCTCAATAAGATAAAGTAAGTGAGACTTTACTAGATCGTTATAGATTAATAGGCGAACTTTTTGTGGTAGAATCCTAACAGTACTGTGCAAAGATCCGGTTATCGATGAGAGTTTTGATTTTATTTGTTCGATGTGTGCTGGCCAGGTTAATTTACTGTCAAGCCACAAACCTAGGTATTTTTCTTTATCAGTTTTATGTAAGATTTCCCCACAGATTTTTAAATTGTCATAGTTAGCTATTTTCTTCTTTTTAGCACTAAAAATCATATATGACGTTTTTGCAATATTTATTGTGAGAAGATTATAGTGGAAACAGTTTTGTAAAATGTTTAGATCTTCTTGAGCACAATAAATGGTTTCATTTAAGTTTTTTCCAAAACAAAATAAACATGTATCGTCTGCGTAGAGGGTTACCTCTAACGATACATGTTTATTTACCTCTTAGACCTACTTCACAGATATTATTAACATAAATGAGAAAGAGCAAAGGTCCAAGGATTAATCCTTGCGGTACACCACATGTCAGGAGTTGGGGACTACTTTCAAAGTTTCCAATTTTAACCACTTGGTACCTGTTACTTAGATACGAATTTAGTATATTACGGGCAGTTCCAATGATACCGATACTTTCAAGTTTCTTGAGCAATAGAAAATGGGAAACCGTATCAAAAGCTTTTTTTAAATCTATAAAAACTCCTAGTGCTATTTGTTTTTGATCAATTTTTGTTTTAATTGTTGTTACTAAGTCTATTGTTGCGCTGAGTGTATTTGACTTGGGGCGGAACCCGTATTGTCGTTCATATAAGGTATTCGATTTTGTTAGGTATTCTTCTAATCTGGTGTACATATTTTTTTAGATAGTACTGGTAGCACTGAATTAGACCGATAATTTCCAGGGTTATTTTTTGTTCCAGCTTTAAATATAGGAGTCACTTTGGCTACTTTTAAACTATTTAAACTACTTTAAATTAAACAAATTTAAAAATAAACGAATGTTTAGCAGTTACGTTACTAACATGTTTATTTATAGTTTATTGCAGAATTTAAATATGCATTATATTTTTTAACTGTATTACTAGTATACAGAATTTCTTTTTTGCATTCTTTCAATATGAAATAATCACGAAATCACGAATATCAGAAATGATAACCTTTAAAAAATCACAAGTACCGACGTTAAACGCGAAACATTCCTCTATTAGTTTAACTGCTTTGCAATTTCATCCACGTTTTCAACAAATTTACGATTTCTGTGAAACCATACTGAAGGATCGGTCTGTAGTGCCATTTTGGTCACATGCTATAGAGAAATGTTCGTTAAATATGACCTATGGCTCACAAATCAGTTTTAAACATAAGTCTACCTTGAGTCACTGGTGCCCTACGCGCCGTCTAGATCTAGTTAAGGTCAGGACACCGATGACCTACGAGGCAGAGAACCTGTTAAATTGAGTTACTTTAACCCTGGAGATGCTGTTAAAGCAAAACCGGTTAGCTAATTTTGTAAATTCAGAAACTCAATATTTCAGTGAATCAATTCAAGTGAATTCTTATATCAATTATTACAAAACGAAGCATATATAATCAAAAGCAGCAAAAGTTCATCTGTCACCATCAAATACAGCTTATGGATTTGTATATTTTCAACTTATTACTAGGATTAATAGACTAACTTTGCTAAAACCAATAATATAGCAAACACCCCGAAATCAGGATACAGTCCATAATATAATACCCCCACTTTTTTCGCATCCTATTAATTTTTATGTGTAGACTCTTAGCTGTATTTGATTTTATATGCCAAATGGAGTTTTACCAAGTGCGAAGGATGGTTTTCACTGCAACGAATAAATATGGTAATTTATATAACGATTATTTTTTTTCTATTTAAAAAGTCTCGTAGTGATCTATTCTAAAATAAATATCACATTGCTTTTCCCAGCCTGTAAATTTCTTTGCGAGGGTGACCCGCCAACATTTCAGAACTATTTTTGTGAAAAGAAAAAGAAAAGAAAAAATATTTATTTGCGGAATAACACTACTAATTATACTAATAATACAAAGATGTTACAAAATTATTTGAGCGTTTCAACATATTCCACCAACTAGTGGTGTGCAAATAGGTATAGGTATAACAATATGTGCATTCAATAAATATGAACAAACAAGGACCGCCACAACTGGATAGTTCATAGAACTAACGTTCCCGATATTCAATCACAAACAAAGTACACAAAGGCAACGTCCTAACAAAACAATCCTTATGGAAAACCTATCAGCCGCGAGTGTTTTTCGACCTTCACAAACTGAAAATAGCACGCCAACGGCCGGCCATTTCTCACTGCCGTTGATAATGCGAATTAAAATTCATGATTTTTTTTAAGTGATAAGCTAGCGAATAAAAAAGGCTCTCCTGATGGTAAAAGATAACCGAGGCCTATAGACACCATAGATGTTGTAGGTGCGTCAGTGTTTTGTAGCCGTGGGGTAAGGTCAATTCTGCCAGGCTAAGAAGAAAATGCATAAGTCAAAATTTTAATAAATCTATATATTAATACGTTATGCTAAAACTTTGGACCCCTTTTTACGAAAAAACAAGATATTAAAATTTATTATGGTCGAATTTCGACCAATGTCAGTCAGCTTAATTACAATTTTGGATTTAGCAAAAAATTATTCAGATAAAATCACCCAAATGTGATGCACTTACGCTTGTCTAAATCGTCGCCTATCCGAAATATCGGAATGATACCTAAGGAGAAAAACATATTTCTTTTGCTGAGTCCAAAAGTGTAATTAATTTTTTTTCATCTTAGCAGGGCAGATCTGTGCAAGTCCATCGGCTACCTTAGCGTCCGGACCGGCACATGAGATTATCATTATGGCGACACGAATAGGTGAGGTGGTGGTGGCAGAACGACACTCTACCACCACTGGTCATACCGGCAGAAAGACAGGTGGTCCGTTTAAACATTCTACTACGACGACGAATGCTCGAGTCAAAGCTAATTTGGAAATTTCAATGACATACGCATTCGTCATTTTTAGGTTAAAAGTTTCCGAGTATGATGAAACCAAAATAGTTTATTGTATATCCATATAAGGTAATTTTAATGTTCCCATTTTCCGTATCTGATAAATATTATACGCAAATGCAACAAAATTACAAATCATTGTTGTGATGTTAGTGTAATCGTTGGTGATTTCGTGTTATCTTTAGGGGCAACAACTGTTTACGTAAAGCGTTTAAAGAGGGTCTTACTTTGAGATTACGGCAAATATAAATTATTTTTCCAGCTAGTCAGTTCATTATGGCCAACTCACAGATTATAAATTCAAGTTATCGCTTTTTTATTATTCTTTCTAGGCCTCGATTCATATCAAGGAAAGCCACTGAACCAAATTGGACAATAGCTTTTGAAAAATTGGAAGTTGGAGTTAAATTATTTAAGGCTTTATTCCCAATTTTAATACGAGCAAGCAAATGACATGAAAATAAATATATCTAGAATTATTGTTTGGCATCTTCCGGTTTGAAGGGTAGGTAGCCGGTAGACTTGCCTAATAAGCCTGACATCTCGGCCTGAAACAGTCACGCACCTATATCGTCTTATTAATAAACACAGAGTAAAGTACTTCAAGGTTCAACCTGGTATTGAAGTCTGTATCACAATGCGATACAGACTATTACATCGAGTTAATTTTACTCCTACGTTAGTCCACGTTTATTAATAAGATGAATAACGTCTAATAAGCTTACTTAAATCTTACCACCAGGAAAGTCATCCATTCGTTGCCTAACTTTACACATAAAAAAGTATGTGTGTTAAGAAGTTGTAAAATGCGTTGGAATTTTTTCAACTTTTCAATTTTCCAAATTTTTTCCGCACAATTTTCGTAAAAAGGAGTCTAAAGTTTTGGCATCACGTATTAATGTATAGATTAAGAGGGTTAGTATGTAGGACGATCTGTTTTCCGTCCGAGCCGTTGGTATTGCGTAATTATATAAGTTGGTAACAAACACGGATTTATGGAGCGATGTCGTCACCGCGACATTGAGATAAGGTCTCGTTAGAACGGCCGTAAGGATAAACAGTCGAGGATGGCCTCAAACAATGGACACATTCATGATTTTGAAAAAGGTTAAATTTAACTGAAATACTTTTCTTTTTAAAATTTATACCTTTAATGTTTTTGTTTTAATTATTGGTCAACAATAATAATATAGATAAATATTTAAATACTGAAATAAATTAAATAAACACCCACAGACCCGGAATATAGACAACTAATTAATGTTCATCAAACAAACGTTTGTCCCGGCGGAAATCAAACCTGAATTCCGCGGTTGAGGTAAGGCAAATACGAAGCGATCAAACTGGAAATCAAACAAATTTAAATTTGAAGTGCAGATCATACACTTTTTCTATTAAAATGATAAGTTTGAAACAATAGGTAGTACGATATGATATTTTGTCGTTTTGACATTGAGATAAGCTATGTTAGAACAACTTAGGATTTATCGTCGAAGAAGGCCTCTCTCACATCATAATTACTTTGTATAAAATACAAGATTATAAGAATATTTTTAAAAACATTTAAACCACACACATGCCCATCTGCACGCCAATTCCTCACAGAGAGTATCGAGTGTTACGTGCACGATTCCAATACGGACCTGTCTGGCTTCCTCTACATTCCTTACTGTTTCCATACAAACACGCCAGTTTCAGAGAATATTGACACCAATCTTTGTTAAAACCTCTTTTGTCTTTTAGGTATATACATAAAAAAATACAATCGCGTTAAATCATAATCTGTATACAGATAAGCCAATGTCCCATGCGCGTACGCATGATTTTCACGTTTATCGTTCACTTTGTGTTATTTGGTCGATGGATATACTCAAAACCACGGATAGCAATGATTTTGTCTTATATATTCATACATACCTATATAATAAAAAAAAGGTTTATTTACTCCAATTCAATTAATATTTGTCTACACGCCGAGTATGAAAATTTATATATAATAACACTAGTTGTAACCCGAGGCTTTGCTCGCGTGAAGTTAATATATTTACAGATTATAGTTCATCAATAAAGACTTTCTTTTCTTACAAACTTCCAACCCCTATTTCACCCCCTTAGCCGTAGAATTTCCAAAAATGCACAAATACATATCTTCATTTTAATAAGTAGCCCACAAATAAAGTTTTATGTTTATAACTTAAATGACTTAAATGTCTTCCATACAAACTTTCAATCCCTATTTCAACTCCTTAGGGGTAGAATTTCCAAAATAACATCATTAGTGGGTGTTTACTCAAAAAAATGACCCTACTCACCAGTCAGCCAGTCAGGACATGTTATTTTATAAGTATAGATTTGATGCTACCTTGTGTAGAGTAGACAATCTATCTTTCTACCAGACAGCATGTTCGAGGCGAGGTTATAATGAACAGCCATTTTTGGTCTGTAGGGTAGGGCAGTCGGTAGACTAACGGTAAATTTCAATAACCTATCTAAGATAAGAGATAAGGCTATGTTAGATCCGTTACCACACGACCACTGTTATTTTTTAATAATTAATGAAAACATGTTAGCGAAAAAACTCCAGTAAACCTATCTCTATCCGCAGATATGTTAATGCAATTGGCAGTTACGCAATAGGTCTAACATATCTTAACTTTAGCACTTGACCTCTGCTAGGGATAAAAGTTGACAATTATTTAAGAAAGAAAAAAAATACAATCGACGTGACGGGTTCGACGAACCAGTCTCTGGGGTGATTTTTTATTTATTTGGAACTTGCGAAAAAAGCCATTCAGCGACGCACCTATAACATCTATCTATTATGTCTACAGGCCAGACTATTTCGTACAGTAACTTTAAACTGCCAGCCAGCTGTGCCAGCTGTGTGCTCGATGTTATGTTATATAAAAAATCACAAAAATTAAAACAATAAAAAACATTCCCCCTTACTAATAAATGCCCGTTGATGTGGTGTGTAATTTCACTTTTGATAACAAAAAAACTTCATTTTTTAATAATTGAAACACGCCAGATCAACGGGCGAGGAAGTTTTTATGAGTGAGGGGGCTTTTGTTTAAAATTAAACAATCAAAACATACTACAAAAAGAGGTATGAAGTTTTTGGTATGTGTGTAATACGCGATTACTTGACTAATAGCCAACTGATTTGATGTATATTTTTTATAAAGATAGAAAATATTTTTTTGGAAATGTATGTTGACCTCATCATAAGTGAAAAAAAAAGCTCTATTAAGTATCATTCAAAAACCATTTGCCGGATCTGTCGGAAACTTGTTTGTCTTGTTGATATTATGTAAGACCATTTCGGAATCATTTTCAAATCACTACGCGGTGCGTAATGAAATAGTCGAAGTCGGTTTTTAGAGTTTTACTGCGCTTAATTATTGCAGCGAGGGTTCAACATATTTAAAATCGGCCTCCCTGTGTTGTCTCTCACCAGAAAGGAACAACCACTTAGAGCATCACACTCGGATAAAACGCAAACAAATTAACGCAGTCCCTGAACCAGAAACAATAGAGTATCACAGACATTTTTCCCAAGCATAGAGCGCGTCGGTAGTGCTAGTGAAAGTCTCGCACGTCGTAACGCATTACTGCACTTTCGACATTATATTCATTTCAAATTTTAATCTAGATTTAATAGCAAAAGATTTAGTAACAATATTATAGCAGACAAAGCAGATATACAATGCCAATGTGGATGGATGTAGGTACCCGGGGAGACCAAGATTTACATTCCACGATCAGATCAAGTGGTGTCAAGTCTCCGAAACCGGTGTGTTTGTATGAAAAGGGTAATGAACGTGAAAGAAGCCAGACAGGTTTGTCAGGATCTTGAGGTCTGGCACTCGATACTCTCTGCCGACCCCGTAAGGGACTTTGCGTGAAGATATGAATGAATGAACATATTATAGACACGTCGCTGTCCTATGGTAGAAGTGTTCGGTCTTAAGTGTCAGTCAACACTACCAGAACCCCAGGGTGCAACATCCTACTGTCACTATGGAGGCAGGATTAAGTAAGGTGGTAGCTCGCAACCTGAGAAAGTTGAAATGTACGTTTGCAGACGTATTTAAATGAGGCCAAACAAGACAAGATAACGTTGGGAGTTTCCATGTCATAATAATTTTGCATGTTCATCCGTTTCGTTTTACACATGCATGCAAAAATTTAATTAAAAACATTAATTGGAGCAGGTGAAACTAAAGAAAATCGAAAATTCGTAAGATGGATGGAGAGTAAACAGCCGGCGCGGCGTAGGAGAGGAAGTATCCCCCTCTCTTTCTAGGGCGCGGCAAAAATATATGCCTGCGCCTGCTGTTTCTTTTAGACGGCGCAGGGCGCTTGCGCGAATGTTCGTGTTGTCATGTTTGTGTACGATAGCGCAATAAATGAATATTGTATTCTACCACATAAATGGTAGTGCTTTCATACTGATACTTAAAGCAATTCGTGCAAAATTATTCCCTAACCATTCCAAAATATCAAAAATGGACGACGTAAATATTTAAATTTTCCCTTCTGCCGGCACTCCCGGAGTGCAAGCCGTCGTTTTTCTTTTATTTTAGACATTGGGATACATCTTCACATATTTTTAAAGAAAAAAAAATGGAAAAGAACACGTATATGCAAGCTAATTACAACGCTTGTAGGTGTGTGAAAATCCGTAGGCGCACAATGCATCCCAATCTGTTGGCATAACCTTCAAGTTCAAACTGTAAAAATATCCGTCGTCCCCACCTTGACCGACATCAGCCGCGAATGCCGATGACTTAATTGCATTGCAATATGGTATTTGGGACCAAACACTGGTGACGTCACAATTTCGTGACGACACTGCTAGTTAATAGGAAACGTACCTACCTACCCATACTACGAGTACAGTCCAGTACATGCGCAAAAGGGATAATTCTTGAAGGAGTTTCAAGTTTTTGTAATGTAGAAAAATCTAAACAACTTTTTTCTCAATAATATTTTGTTCCAAAGACCCCACATCGAGTTGCCCACTTCTAAACATAATTAGACTCTATTGCTAGAGAAATGAGGCTGCAGCACCACCAAAACATGTAGGTAGATGGATTGGCTTCTATACACACACACACATATCTTCAC
Organism: Calephelis nemesis; assembly: GCA_002245505.1. NCBI lineage: Eukaryota > Metazoa > Arthropoda > Insecta > Lepidoptera > Riodinidae > Calephelis > Calephelis nemesis. Next base: position 26,158 of record NJDD01004328.1, read on the forward strand.
GCCTTGCCCTTTGCTAGGTAGACAGGGAGTATCGAGTGTCAAGTTTAGCGATTTCTACAAACCTACCTAGCTTCCTCCACATTGACAACTCTTACACATACATACATATCTTCACGCCAAGTCCCTTACGGGGTAGGCACCTCTAGTTATCATAATATTATATATTTATACAGGACATCTTCTCATACCGTATGGGTGTTCAGCAAGGTGAAAAGGGAAGTAAAATTGTAAATAATTTAACTGCAGAAAAATGCAAAAAACCGACTCCAATTAATTCATACCACGTCGAGTTGTATTCTTTTTTCAAAAGACAGCTAAAGTATCATCCAGACGGTTGTAATTACGCCCAAATCATGCCTTCCACAAATGTGATCTTGGCGGAAACTTTGAAAAAAATCAATTTTTGGAAAAAGTCTACGTCCCGCACGGATGCATACCAATGTTTTAATCCATTTGAAACCCCTATAATGATTCCAAGATGGTCCCACACAATTTTTTTTTTTTCATATGAGATATCAGCGAACAAGTACATCTCATCTGGTGATAAGAGACAACAGTGGCCTATGGGCCCTACAAATGTAGGTTGCTGCCCTGAGATCGGGATGTTAGACTATTCGACCGGGATATTAGTACACGACTACTCGGTCAGTAATAAACCGTTTCGGGAGGTTCTTTTTTGAAAAGGTAATCCCGAGGTAGGACAAGGGTGGCGACCCCACAAACTTGGTTTTAGCTTTATACTGACCCCCTACACATCGAAAAAATAAAATTGCGTCCTCTAAAAAACGCAAGGTTATGCCTAAAAAATGTAACATTTCAATGGACTGCAGTTATTCTTTTGATATGAACGTTCCCCTGACATTAACACAACAAAAAATAATTACCAAAATTGTTACATCCAATCCATCCATCAATCAATCTAAGCACAGGGAAGATGCGATGACCACGCGAAATTGGGATTCAGTCAGTGCATAAATAATATAAAAATTATTATTAAGGCACGTGATACATAGATAACTCAGTGGAATATTGTTTTACACTGGTGGTAGAGTGCTGTGCAGCAACTTACCTCTTCCTGCCTCAATAATTACCATGTTCCAGTTCGGAGAGTAGGGTAGCCGGTAGACTTGCACACTTGGTCTAACTAAATGGTAGATAAATGGTAATATAATAAATGGTATAACACTTCAGCCACAGGACGGCGACGTACCTACAACATACATAGTGCCTATAGGTTACGGTTGTCTCTTACCAACAGGATAGTCGCGAGCTTGTTGTGCGTTTTAAAACAAAAAAAAACCGGCCAAGTGCGAGTCGGACTCGTGCGCGAAGGGTTCCTTACTATCATCTATCTGTTAAAAATTACGTTTGTTGTATGGGAGCCCTTTAATATTTACTTCATTATTATTTAATTATTTGTTTTGATAGGTAATATACAAGTAAAA
>NJDD01004328.1:53547-86730 GCA_002245505.1 Calephelis nemesis
TTAGCGAAAAAGATGCGACAAAAAGCTTAATATGCTCCTGCGCATCGTGAGTTATCCTTTTTACGAACACTTCTGTTGTGCTACCTTTGGACATCAGACGTGCTTTCTTTCTATTCTTGACTTTACCGAAGACACAAAAGGACCCAAATTTTCCAAAATATTTGCAACCATGATATCGATTTTTCTAATCAATTTAAACTGCCTTCAAAGATTTTTGCAGTCGCTTATCAAAGCCGGCAATCAAGCTTACCAAGCTTATAAAAATCAACAACATGTATTTTTATGTCACTAATCAATGGATTTGATGTATAAAACGAAGTTTTTTTTATTTACTTTAAACACTAGTTACGAAAATGTTTACAACTCATGGTGGAAATCTATTACTTACCTTCCATCTTCTATAAAACACGTAGATAGTGACTTTAAACACACAATAATGATATTAATAACATATAACACTCAGTATCAGGTCTCACCTTACTTTATTATGGTTGTTATAGCTTAAAATAGCGTATTAACATTACCGGTGGCCAACGACGCGCTAGGTGCGTCGTCAGTCAGGAGGGCCAATGACGCGACTCGCGCGTCATTAAATTTTGTATGGGGCCATAAGGGAAAGGCTCGAAAAATTAAGGTGGCAAGGAATCGGTTAATTGTAATTATTTTTTTTTCAATAAATCTAGGACATACTTATAAACATATAACGGAGCTAAAAACGATCTCGATTACTTCAGCTTTCAAACAAAGTCACAGAAAGACGGACTGGTACACAGACATACATACACGCACGCATTTACACGCTCACATGTGTATGGGCGCGCACGCCTACGTACACGCACTCTCGTGAAACTTATGTACCTAATCATTAAACCCCCGGAAAACGAGGGATTTTCCGAGGGTTTAAAATGTATTTAACTACGAAGTTGGTTAAGTGATATACTTATTAGGCATTTTAAATAAAAGGTATGTTATTTTCCAGTTATTTTTTATTTATCAAATACAATTTTAAGTGTTTGTTTATCAAACGCTCGCGAGAACAAGTAATCAAGTATGACAAGTGACGATTTCTGATCTTTGATTGGTCAAAATTTCCCGCCGCTGATGAAAAAAGCGCGCATTGGACAAATATGTCACCTAAATATCAGAAATTAATTCAGCACCGATTAATGTGGATGCTGATGTTGAAAACAGTGCTGATATCAGCTGATGCTGATATTAGCAACATCCCTGGTTTCTACCAATTATTCGTCAAGAAGGCTATTAGGGAGCATTAAGTAAGTAGTAAAGTAATTAATTAGTAGCATCCTGCTGATGTGCCATCGCACATCGGTTATTGATTTTGTTTTTTAATAAAGAAGTCTCTCTCTCTCTATTTTAAGTTTGCTTTAAGAAATCTGTTCAATATACGTACTCGACTTTTGTATTTTACATATTTTAATTGTTGTAATTTACATGTTTAGTAGTTCTAAATTCATATATTTTGATATATTCACGTAGATCTGTACAAATATTCTTGTGACTTGTCTATCTATTTATATAAAAATCAATTGCTGTTCGTTAGTCTCGCTAAAACTCGAGAACAGCTGAACAGATTTGGCTAATATTAGTTTTGAATTATTTGTTAATGCCCAGGGAAGGTTTAAAAGATAAAAGGAGAAACAAAGAAACTATAAAAAACAACATAAGTATTTAAATATTTGCAATACAAACTGAACGGGAGAAACAAAGTTTGGCGGGTTAGCTAGTACATTATATATATTCTGTAATACCTAGTGTTTAAATTTTAAAAACTACCACCGGATCGAAACGCGGCTATGTAATAACTTCTTATTGCATATTAATATTGTGTTTAAACAAGAGGATAAATTATGCCCGTATCTTGACTAAAATATTAAGGAATGACAACATACCTAATGACATAAAATATGTGCGTTTGCCTGAAATATAGTTTAAAGTTACTTTAGTATAATCAGTACTTTATCTCACCAGATAAAATAGCAATCAGGGAACGGACGGTTACGGTTAATAGCAGAAATGTATCTGTTATTAACCGTTTCGTTTATTGATTAACAGATACTATCTGTTACTTATTTATTTCGGTTAACAGAAATGAATAATGTTTGAGTTTATGAATACGCCTACCGATCGGTTAATAGAAACATATCTGTTAATGAATCTTGTTAATAGTAATCGGAAAATAAGGGTATTTGTCCATAAACTTTGAAATGACAAATGCGCGGCGCGGCGGTAATGGCGACTATGGCGCTGGCGGCACATGGTTGATCGAAAATTGGCTATAAAAGACATAGGATCTTGATGTTTCAAATGTTTTTTTTTTGCTGGAAATGACTTTTGCTGGTCATTACTGTTCGATAAAATGTCATATGATGTTGTGTGCACAAATGGAAGAATTACAATTTATTTGAGAAAAAATCATGGAAAATAAAGATCTGTAATCGCAAGGTTTGCGATATTGCGATTTGAGATTTCTTTATATTTATTTGTGCATTTTTGACATCAATTGCGATTATTTTTTTAAATCTTCAAAATTTTCAAAAAAAATATTACGTTTAGTGTTTAAATATGACTATACCAAGTGAAATTTATAATATTTTTATCCTTTGACCAACACATTCTTATAAATCACAAAGTCGTAGGTATTTCCTATTTATTTGAAATGACACTGTAATTATGAATTACGTAATATTTAATCTTGTCTAATGCCCCAAGTCCACTTCAGCTAATTATCATATTGAGGTAATCACTTCACATTAATAAAACTTGATACCTATGTCCCTAATGAATTAACTAGTTAAAAGGATGCGTAACAAAATAATTTGGGGTACATGCTAATTTAGTAATTAGTGCAGGATTACTATAATGAGGGTAATTAGATAAACGTGATCATCATCAGTCAATAAATTATAAAAAAAATGCAAATTATTAGAAACAATATAAAATGGTTATTGTATTAGATTTTATACTACAATTAATTATTTTTAAAAGAAATTAAGATTTATATGTACCCAGAAATAAATGTTAATTAATCGTAACCTAACATAAACAATACTAGTCAACTTATTTCGTACTTCGTCACCATCAGGATCCGCAGAGAATCAGGCTCTACAATAGCACATAGCGTCTAAGAACTCTGTCGGAGCTTACTGATCCTGAAGTTTCAATAGTTCAACTGTTTCTTAAAACTATGTCGGCCTCTTGTGGGCATTTAATTTTGGTCTTGTGGAAGAAATTAGAGGATCAGAAAAGACGATAAGCATATTGAGGCTATCCTCGTTTTATGCTTCCGCCATGACCACAATATCATCTGCAAATCGAAGGTTTGAAATTGATGCCGAGTTTTTCTCAGTCCAGTGAACAGTTTTAGAGAAGTAAAGTCTCCCTGTCTTACACCTTTCTGCAACTGGATCAGTTTCGAAGTCATCTCCTGTAATCAGACCGACATAGTGTCTTTTTCGTACAAACACATCAACACTTCGACGTATGTATAGTCGATGCGACACCGCTGTAATGACTGAAGCACCGCAGATGTCTCGACCGAATCGAAGGCTTTCTCGTAGTCCACAAACGCTAGACTTAATGGCCACTTACACTCTTCAGACTTCTGTATAATCTGGCGCAGCGTATGAATGTGGTCTACGGTACTAAGGCGTTAACGGAACCTATCTTGTTCGGGAAGTTGGAAATCGTCCAACCTGCGTGATATCGGTTCGTCATGACCTTGATGAAAACAACTTCTAAACGCGACTCCGAAGTTGTCTATAATATTTCAACAACATTTTTTACTTTTCTTGAAAAAGAGAACCACTACACTTTTAGTCCTTGCTTCTGGAATCTCATCACTCTCTCGCATACCCAGCTTTGCGCTCAAGTCGCCTAAGACCACCGTGTAATGTGTTTTGGAGGTATGGATGGCTTACGAGACGTCCTCAGCCTCCACCTCGTCATCAAAGTGCGTCGAAGTCGGGGCGTATAACTATACGACCTTCAGCGAATACCGTTAGGTAATTCTGAGTATCAGGTACCACCACCACTCACCCTTGTCGATACACTCCCGATCGCCTCCACGTTGTCGATGAGCGACCTCCGGAGGATAAACCCGATTCCGCCCTGGGACAGGGTGTCACCTTCCCGGTGGTAGAACAAGTTACCGGAATTTATGATTATTGAGTTCTCTCCGTGACTTCGGACTTCCAGGACAAATAAGGAAATATAAGATACGTTCCAGCGTAACTTGTCCAAACACTTTTCCAACTTCAGGATCTCGTCAAACCGGAGCGTACGGCAGTTTTGCGTTAGCAGGGCCAAGTTCGTTAGCTGGAAGCCTAAAAGTCCGTTTGAAGATTTTTCGCAACCCTGCTCAGCCGTTACCCAGTCCGCTACCGTAGACTCGGTTAAGCGGACCTGCCGGAGACAGGGGGCCATAATTTTTTAAGTTGGTCATTGGGGAGTTTTGCCGTAATCCCCACGCTTGGCGGGTGGATTGAGGATCAACAGTAACTAGGGTGAAAGTTTTGACAAGGATACTGCTGCCCGTCCTGCGTCAGTAATTTTTTTTTCTCCCACCTTGGAACGGTTTGACTGCCGTTCGTCGGTTTGGTGGTAACAATCATACAGTTACGTGTATTTTTAGCGTTTGTTCTAGCGTATTCTTTAAATTTCGGCACGCCTACAATCTTTCCAGATGTGATAGCTTACAGAATCACAGAAAATCTGCATATTAGGTCTTCATCTAATTCAGTGATCGCTGCAGTTTGACTAAGAAACTGCTATGTCATCTTACTTATTCTTTTCTGGAGGCTTAGCCAAGTACAGGTAGCAAGTCGCATTTGACTTAGCTTCAGCCAGACATGAACAAATTTTGCCGTCAAACATTGTCTTTGCTTGCTTTTGCTTTTTGCACTTTACAGTAAGACAGATATATCTCCTTTTAACCTTTTGAGATTCTGATGAATTTAATGTTGAAGGAGCTGGTTTTTTCAACATTTCTTTAATTATTGCTGCTGCTTTTGGATTTTGGAGCATATGTTCAATAACAAATGCAACCGACGACCGTCTCTTTTTAAAAGTGCTGCAGCTAAATACGCTGCTTCATTAAGGTCCTCACCTGTGTTCATCAGATCGTCTTCTCTTCTGCTTGTCACCAAGATCTTCAAACGGCTTTCGAGATCTTTTTGTCATCGTTGAAGTTGATTTCATTCTTGAAGTTGACGGTACAGGTTCAGTAGAAATATTTTTACTTGTTGATTCTTGAATGAGCAAATTGGTTTGCATCCAGTTTGGCCAGTCATTATTTGCCTCAAGCCAATTAATGTAAACACATCTAAAACTTCACTCTTCCTGTGGGATCGTAACCATCTCTTTTAAACTGCCCGTGCATCGATAAAATTATTTCACGGTAACATCATCTGAAAGGCAAGAGCCCAGTCGAATAAGAAGTGTGTTGAACAATATTTCATGATCAAAAATAAAGCATCCTGATTGCTCAGAATAACAAACAATTTTTTAGTTATATTTTGTAATAATGCTTTCCATTATTCACGATCACTGAGTTAAAAAAACAAGTGGGAAAGATGTTAGTAGCAGAAATATTCTAAATGAACTGAAGTTATGAGTCCAATTTTTAACTATTTATTTTTATTGACTAATAATCGTATCACATTTATCTAACGGGTTACCTACTTCTTCGCAGTAAAATCGTTCGCGGTAGAGGTTTTCGATGTAACGTAACATCGCAGTATGGAGATGTCGATGAAAGGTTTTCGAAGAAACGAAATTCGATGCTACGGTTTTCGCACTCGAGTAGGTAACCCTTATCTAACTACCCTCATTAAGGTACTCCTGTACTTATTACTAAATTAGCGTGTACCCCCAATTATTATGGTACTTATCCTTTAAACTAAAAAAAACTCCTTTAAACTAGTTAATTTATTAGTTATGTATTAAGTTAATGTATGTGTTAATGTAGAGGGATTACCTCAATATGATTATTAGTTAATGTGGGCTTGAGGCATTAGACAAGATTACATAGACTATCGTGTCATTTCAAATAAATATGAAATACCTACGACATTGTGATTTTTTAGAATGTTTTGGTCAAAGCATAAAAATATTATAAATTACATTGGTATAGTCATATTTAAACATCAAAACGTAATATTTTTTTGAAAATTTCGAACCTTGGGATGGGGGGCTTGAGGCATTAGACAAGATTACATAGAACGTAATTCGTAATTATCGTGTCATTTCAAATAAGTAGGTATTACGACTTTGTAAGTTTGTAGAATTTTTTGGTCTAATAATAAAAAATAAAATCAATTAAACTTGGTATAGACATATTTAAGCATTAAAATGTATCATAAGTATAATATTTTAGCGACGACGGAGAAGTAATGGCCCCCACGCAGTCGTTTCTCGATCGGTTTTATTATTGTTATCTCTTTCTATTGCGTCCATTTGTATAGTTTTTAATTCGGTTAACAGTTTGAACTATTAACCCATAAAGTTGAGCCGTACTAAAACGGTTTCGGTTGACCTTAACTGATTACATGTGAAACCGGATAAAGCAATACCGATACTGGTGGGTTTATCACGATTTCTGTTAACCGTTTTCATTAGTAACAGATACGTAGGTTAACCGTTTCAAACGGTTAACTTTTTATATGGGTATTCCGTTCCCTGATAGCAATACATTATTACATACATACATATCTTCACGCCAAGTCCCTTAAGAGGTAGGCAGAGAGTATCGAATGCCAAACCTCACGGTGCTGGCAGACCGCCTTGTGGTGGAAGACCACATATATTACCCTCTTCATACAAACACGCCGGTTTCGGAGACTCCTTGACACCTTCGGTTAACAGCCGAGCGATTTGTTCTTGGAATGTCAACCTAGGTCTCCCCGGGTACCTACACCCATTGTACTTCAATGCCACTTTCTTATTGTACATATGCTTCGTCAATCTTTCATCTGTTATTCTTTCTTAATGTCCAATTAGAATCAGAATAATCTTTATTCGCTTGAACCACACAAGTGTCAAGTGGTATTTGTGCGCGTCGACAAATATACAATGTTCCAATATTGCATGAATCGAGCTTCAACAGTAACCCTACTGATCTGATGCGATAGACCAGAAAAATTACACTGATCTTATACCTGTGGACCAATTTGCATTGTGTAGGGTATTGATACTAATAGTAATATGGGCGTCGGGCATGCTTGTTTGGTGAGAATAAATAAAAAGTTCAATGTAAAATATAAATATTTTATTATTTAAATAAAGTAAATTAACTCTAAGGCAAAGCACAGACAAAAGTGATTTCTCTTTATAATACCTTTGTGTCGTGTAATTTTTTTTTTAATTTTTTAGTCGCCTCTGTGGTCTAGCGGTCCAATGTCGATGTAGCGGACGTCAAGTCATCCACATCAAGTTTATGAGGTCTCCAGTGCGATCTCCGAGACAGGCAACCAAAACAAGATGTGATTTTTCAAATTTACGATAAAATAACGTTGGCCGCGATTGGATATGTGTCCGGTTTGCGATAGGCTTTCCACTTATCACATTTTGGGACTCAGTGTCTTAGGCTAGTCGTGGGTGCCCTGGTTGTACCTCTGCCTAACTTTTTTTGCCACACGTCACTGGCTTGCGTCGACATAACGCAGCTAAAAATGTTTATTTTTGTGTGACATGTAGGTACCAACTATAACATTTAGATAAAAAATATATTATTCAACCGTATGGTGTTGAACCTGAATTTTGGTTTATTTATTTGTAGTTGCACTAAAATATTATCGTTTTACCACTCACTATATATTTTATTAATAAACTTAAATAAAACATAATAAACTTTCCAATGTTCATGATTAATAAAGATTTGACTGGCATCACCAATTCTTAAAAACGATTGTCTGTACTTGCCTTACTTTAAAAATAATTGTTATACACTTACACAAGACACATTACCTCCCACAAACTAGAGATGTTTACGCCTAATTTTAACAACATACAGTAACAGACAGAGTTCATAGTTTTGTAGCTATATTAATAATCTGACAAAACTATCAGCCGATAGCCTATAATGTGTGGGTGCTCTAAGAATTATAATAAAAACAAAACTTAATAAATATTCCATAGGATTATAATAAAAAGTTTCAACACTAAATTGTCGACACCACTTCAACACATATTTTCCGCAAATAAATTATTAGCAATAATCCACTACAGCAGATAAAATTCCAATATTTAAAAGGCACTTTTAAGGTTGACATGTAGTTCGCGCAAAAGTTAAATGGGCCTTGCGCGAAGTTTAGTCTGTAGGCACAGATCAGGTACAATCGAATAGCAACTTTTTGACGCCAGTACAAGTTCATGTGCGAGAAAGTAATAAAATCATGTCATATTTATTATATATCCAAAAAGTTGTGTGTTAAAATATAAATATCTATTTAATTAATAACATAATATAAATAGTATCAAATACAACATTCTTATCACAGAACAAAAGTTTTAAGCTGTACCCAAATAAAAGAGACGAAGATAGGCTTACTGTTACTAACACCGTGACATCTGACTAGGTAGTAGAATGTCGCGGCGACTCTGCTGATTAGTACCACCGCCGTACCTATTCCTGCCGCCACGTCATGATATGTTCCGGTTCGAAGGGTAAGGTACTTGGTAAACTTTCTTTTGCTCGAGGCCTAACATCACGGCCTTAGGTTGGCAACGCATCATTACCACCTTTTGGTTGGACCAATATGCATGGATACTAGCCCGATAATATAGACCAATTTGCATGTATACTAGCCCGATAATATTTACCAATTTGTATGTATACTAGCCCGATAATATTTACCAATTTGCATGTATACTAGCCCGATAATATTTACCAATTTGCATGTATACTGGCCCGATAATATTTACCAATTTGCATGTATACTAGCCCGATAATATTTACCAATTTGCATGTATACTAGCCCGATAATATTTACCAATTTGTATGTATACTAGCCCAATAATATTTACCAATTTGCATGTATACTAGCCCAATAATATTTACCAATTTGCATGTATCTAGCCCGATAATATTTACCAATTTGCATGTATACTAGCCCGATAATATTTACCAATTTGCATGTATACTAGCCCGATAATATTAACCAATTTGCATCTATACTAGCCCGATAATATTTACAAATTTGCATGTATACTAGTCCGATAATATTTACCAATTTGCATGTATATTGACTAGTATACGGACATGATTGATTCGCCAGAGTTGTACTAATTCTAATCTATATATATAAAAATGAATGCCACTTTTCGTTGTAATTTTATAACTCAAAGAACAGGCTCACCTGTCCAAACCATGTTTAGGTTTTGTTCGGACTATTTAGTAGATTTTTTATGTGAAGTTTGTATAAAATCGGTAGAGCGGTTCTTCATTTATCAAATTTTTTGTAACAAATCAATTCAATAAATAGCGGATTGTTTTGTTAATGGGTATTTCATTTTTATGAATCAAATTAAAAACTTTTTTCAGATGGGGATTGTGCTGTCATATTGAAACTTTTGCAGTTGTTTTATTTTTCTTTTTTTTGTTTTGTTGTGTTGTCATTCATGCGGTCATATGCGTAGCGATGCATGTACCGGGCCGCTAGTAGTATATAAAATTTGCATGCTAGTCAGAGTTCGGAGAGTAATGGACAGAGATAAAACACGTTTAGTGCTGTCAGATTAGCATGTACACGACATTTCTACTGACGTTTAATCTGTCACTTGGAAAACTGATTAAAAATACAATTTGAGATGTCCGGACTAAATCGGACATGTTCAAAATATTCCCTCTCTTTTTTTTTGTTTAATTTAAAAAAGATATCATGAATTAAAAATAAGATCAGTTATGAACATTAGAATCACCACCAATGAGAAGCAGTATAAACATTAATAAATATTTTATTCATAATTTAAATGTAGTCCAACTGCAATAACACCAGCAGAAACTAATATTATGTTGTCTATCTATTTCCCTGGGATATCATCATTACTTACTTGGTGGTATTGGGACCATCTCAGAAATAAATAAAATAGGTGCAACATAAATAATAAACATAAAATTAAAAATGTTCAATAACCCCTGATAAAACTACCCGAATGTAGCTAAGAGCCATCTCCATTAATATTCAAACAATTCAGCTTAAAAAATCATATCCGAAAATAGGACTTAAGATCCCACAGACACAACGTGTCAAGACAAGTGACAAGACGTGTGTAACGTCACACTTATAACACCACTCTTTTTCCGTCAAGTGTTAAAAATAGGATTCGAACATAATATTATAATCTCCTGCTTAAGTTGGTTTAAAAGGTCTATGTTGCTACAATTCAATGTTACAAAAATCACTCTGATTTCCTTTTAAAAAAACTATCAAGTGACATTTGTTTCAAATTATCTGCCATCTTTTCTTTCTTTATGATTTTCTTTTTGATTGGACTGAGATTATTCTCAGGTTTGACAACCACGTTAGAAATTGATCCAAAATTGTAATTCAAAACATATTGTTTTAAAACTTTTGGACTTTCTTCGCTGGGAGATTTTGGACTTGATCCATCTACCGATTTTGGACGTCCTGGTTTTGAGGATTTTGGACTATCTCCGTTAAAAGAATTTCGATTACCTTTTATTGATTTTGGACTAACCTTCTCAAGTGTATTACGACTAGTCTCATCAAAAGATGCTGAACATTTTTTTGAGGATATTTTAACACGCTTGTTTGAAGATTTTTTTATATTCTTTGAAGCTTTGCTGCTATGCTTAGAATCTTTAAGATTACTTATTTTAATTTTAGCATCCCTTTTGCGTTTATCCGTTTTTTCCGTTATCTTTAACTTCAGTTTTTCCTTCTTCCAACGAATTTTAACTTTTATATTTTTATTGCGTATTAACAGATCCTTTTTCTTTTTTCTCTTTTTTTCTGTATCATATGTCAATACTATATTACTGTTCTGTTTTTTGTTAGGAATTTCAACATCATTTTCCTCTAATTTACGTTTTTCGGCACCATTATACACATCAATGGCGAAGTCAATGGTGGTACGTAGTTTTTTTGTAGTGACATCATTTTCAATATGTTTATGATTTTGACAAAATAAACTTTTATCAACTTCGGTCAAATAATGATTTTTAAAGCTTTCAATATCTAGACCCAAGTCTTTATTTTGGAGTTTTTCTTTATCTGTGGGACTAAATTTAAATGAACATCGTTGGGTTTTAGCTGGGCTTTTTAATGTGAGATTTGGTGATTTTTCATTTCCTGAATTGATTTTTACGAGATCAACATTTATAATTTCATCATTTTCAGATATCTCCATAGCGGAGTCATTTTGTATGTCTATTGTTTTTGTTCTAGATTCAAACGAATCTATGATTTTCTTAATAGTGTCAACTAAAGGGCTTTCTTCACTTTTTTCTATTTTTAGTTGGTCCTGAAATTTTAAAGTTATAACTGTTATGCTTCAAATTCAGAAAGAAAAGACAATTGAAAAAGAGTGACGCCTGGTGGATAATACCAATAGACATCCCCACTTATTGCAAGTGAGCTGGCTACTCTCCTGATAGGTGATGAACCTGTTTAATGTCACATATTTTTTTAAACGTACACATGAGTTTTTTCTATTATAATTTGTGTAACAAGCCATGTTCTTGCAGTCTTAGTCAAAGGATCACAATTTTCACTTTCGAGAAGTCAAACAAATGATTCTGCAGATTACAGTGAAAATGAGAAATTAATCATGCATAATTGCCTAAACAGAGTGTAACGAAATTTATCACGTAAGTCCTCTGTGACAAAGGCTTTTTTTCAACCCAATTATTTACAGTACTACTATTAAAATTATGCGCTTCGGCTGTATTCGTCAAACTTCGGAAATCCGAATATATTTTTGAAATTATATATATAATTTTGTGAAAATGAGAAATCAATCATACATAATTGCCTAAACAGAGTGTGACGAAATTTATCACGTAAGTCCTCTGTGACAAAAGCTACTTTTCAACCCAATTATTTACAGTACTACTATTTAAATTATGCGCTTCGGCTGTATTCGTCAAACTTCGGAAATCCGAATATATTTTTAAGATATCTATGTACATAGAGTTGTTACTAAATTATTACTCACTTCGCTTAAATTTAGATTAGATCAGCCAATTTAAAAATAAAAGTGTAAAGTGTAAAAAGTGTAAAGCCGAAGCGCATAATTTAAAAAGTAGTACTGTAAGTTGTTTTGAAATGGTAAGCCTCTTGTTCCATGTACTCGTTACAGCGGAACATTTGGCAGTAACAAATGATCAGGCGGATGGCAACCAAAGTTGCTTAATTTTACTTGTTGTGTAGGTACAAAAAAAACTAGTCATCTTTTCTCTCAAACCCACCAAAGCTCGCAAGAAACAACTTAAAATGTGATTTACTAATACCTAAGTCCTTGAGAACTTACCTCCAGCATTGTCAGTTCCGATTTTTTCGGTGAATTCCACTCTCTCAGAGGTTCCTTAATTTTTGGCTTTTCTTTAGGATAGGAAAGTAATTCTTCTAATATTGAGCTGAAAGATAATTATGTTTTTGGTGTAATATATTTATTAGTGCGTCATGACAGTAATATCTAACTATAACTCAGGAAAGCACACGGCATGACTCTCTCTCATGCCGTCATGCTTTCTGAACCACTGCTGTGTATGTGTTTTTTTTATATGTTATAGAAAGGCAAACAAGCAGATTGATTGCCTGATAGTAAGAAATTCACGCCGCCTAGAGACACCAAAGATGGTAATGGTGCGTTGCCAACTTAAGGTCAGGATGTTAGGCCTCGAGCAAAAGTAAGTTTACCGGCTACCTTACCCTCCGAACCGCAACACGTCATGACGTTATGGCGGCAGGAATAGGTAAGGCGGTGGTACCAATCCGGGTGAGTCGCTGCGAAACACTACCACCTAGTCAGATGTCACGGTGTTAGTGATGATAAGCCTATGCTCGCCTTTTACGAGCTGCCTGGAAAGAAATGCAGATGGTCTATTCTGCAAAGGAGCCCGGACCAACACTGGGAAGTGCTAGCATAAAACAATTATAAAAAAGTACCACGGTATAAAGAAATAGGGGGAAGTGTTTAAAGATAATTTTAAGACGCATTCATTTTAACGAAACATTCAATGTACACAATTAAAAAAAATGTGTTATTGGTAGTTTTCACGTTCCGATACATACATTTTACAACTAACGTAACATAACTGTTTAACGTAACGTAACGTAACGCAGTAACGTAACTGTTATTTATGTGATATAAAACGAATAAGCACACGGCTTTCCTGATGGTAAGACATAACCACGACGTATACACACCACAGATGTTGCAGGTGCGTATCGTGTGGCGTATCTTGTGGCCGAGGTGTTTGGACAATTGTGCAAGTCCACCTCTACCCTACCCTTTGGACCGTAATATGGCAATGTCAAAATGCCGACAGGAATAGGTAAGACGGTGGATCCCTACCTAGGTAAGTTGCTGCACAGCACTCTACCACCAGTAGTCTTGTTGGTAAGGCCCTCGTTGACCTTCGCTCGTCTCTTACGAGCTTTCTGACAAGAAGGCATAGATAGGGTTTATCATACACAGGATACCCGGACCAACACATCATATTCATCATCACCATCAACAACATCATATTTTGCTGTAATGCTTGGCATATTTATATTTTTCGCAATTTTTCCACACGTAACAGACCTTTTGACAAACCCTACTTTACCGACATGACATGACAATACCATAAACAGTGTTGCCTAAACGTTAATTTTGTTACTTTTGACCCCCTCATGTTACCTCCATTTTAGAGGAACCGAAATTTAATATAATTTAAAATAAAATTATTTAATTTGCAATTTTTGGCGAAAAATTGTAAATTAAATAATTTTATTTGGATTAAAGTATGGATTTCCGCAAAGTAACGCCTTCTTCTATCAATTTTCTTGAACCGAAATTTTACTTTTGCTTTACTTTTAATCAGCGAGCAGTCCTCTTGTTTGCTATAGCATAATATAAAATGTAAAATCAAGTTTCTATTTTAGCAAATTTTAGTTCAAGCTCTAAAAATATTGAAAGCACTCACTTGACAATCTTCTTTTTGACACCCAAAGGCTTCGGACGTCCGAACTTTCGCCTTACACAGTCAACAACTTTTGCCGAATCAAAATCAAAATTTTCCAAATTCATTCTGGTGATATGTTCGTTGAGTCCTTGTTCCAACAGCTTTATGGGGGATATTAGCTTGGTCTCGATGGTTTTTAATATGTTAGGCTCTATAAGTCTTTTTCTAGGCGTTTTGAGATTCAATTCTAAGCGGCTGAGTTCAGTATTCGTTGAAACTGCAAAGTAGAAATAAAAAAATACAAGCTATCACCCGCGGTTTCATTCGCATTGTGAAATCTTAGTTTGTATAGAATTGACCTCATTGGTTGCATTGTGAAGTCTTAGTTTGTATATAATTTACCTCATTGATCGCATTGTGAAATGTAAGTTTAATTAGAATTGACCTCAATGTTCGCATTGTGAAATCTTAGTTTGTATTCGCTGGGTGCGTAAGGCATAGTGGGGGACACAAAAGTGATGTCAGCGCCCGCTGCGGACAATACACAACTACGGGTGGCTTTTTATTAGCTATGACCATAACAATAACACGTGTGTCAGTTTAATTAAATAAATAAAATGGGTCATCAAAGTTGTTGAGTAGTCTATTGCAAAAATACTAATAGGAATAGTAATTGTAAATTTTGTAAGTTTCTCCTATGTATTACTTCAGGAAGATTTATTTGCTTTAAATCAAAAGTAGCTGGTGGTCGTAAATTTGACTCTCAAATGACAATTGAATCAGGTTTATTAGACCTTCTAGAAGATGGTGACATTGTTTTATGATAAAGGTTTTCCGGAAATTAAAACAGTTATTGATGCAAGTGAAAAAAAAAACGGTTATGCCACCTTTTTTAGAGAAAAAATCTGAATTTACAATACAAGAGACTCAAGAAACTTATAGCATAGCAAAAGTAAGAATTCATGTTGAACGGATAATGCAACGATTAAGACTTTATGAAGTATTAAATAAATTTCCTGATAATCTATTTCATTATGTAGATGACATCATACCTACATATATGCTGTGTTTTGGCAAATTTACAACCACATATAATTTCCAACAAAAAAATGAAGAATATTATTAATTGTACAAAATAATTTATGTTTTTTAAAGAATTGATTAATTTATTCATTTTTTTTGGTCCATGTACTAACATTGTAATTGAATAGAATATGTAAATAAACATTCTTAAATGTACAATAAACATTAATTATTAATTTTTAACTTTAACTAACACGTAATAAAGTTCTGCTTTTTCTATAATATTAATATATATTGAATAATATTAAGAATAACATCTTATTAATTAATATAATAATTCTGATGGATTAATAATGTTTGGCACTTGTTTTAGTAGTTGCATTTATTTTACTTACTGATTTTAGCTGACCAACGAAAAAAAAAAAATTTAATATTCACTCTGTGTAATATATCACATTTCACGTTGAAAAGAAATATTTTCAAGTTGATTTTATTTTTTCAATAACTATTTGATACATATATGTACATGTTAATTTTCTCAAAAGAGCCACCGTAAGTTGTATCGTTAGATGGCGCCGCGGTCACGCACCCAGCGAATAGAATTGACTTTGTTGTTCGCACTGTGAAATCTTAGTTTTTATAGAATTGACCTCACTGTTCGCATTGTAAAATCTTAGTTTGTATAGAATTTACGTCATTGTACGCATAGTGAAATCTTAGTTTATATAGAATCGATCTCAATGTTCGCATTGCGAAATCTTAGTTTGTATAGAATTGACCTCATTGGTCGAATTGTGAAATCTTAGTTTGTATAGAATTGACCTCATTGTTCGCATTGTGAAATCTTAGTTTGAATAGGATTGACCTGATTGGTCAAGAGGTGAGTGTAGTAGCACCTAACATCGTCGACCAACTACGAGGCACGATTTCGATTCACGACGGCAGCAGGCATTCTATGACGAATATGTGGTTTGTTTTTTAAATTATTAAAGCTATGGTATTTATTTTATAGGTGTTTATTAAATTTATTTCAGTATCTTTGTAAATATATCTAATTATCAGTTAGTTGATGAATACACATAGCAAAAGCATTTTTATTTAGGTAAAAACATAGATAACATAGATAAGTATTATGCCTAAAAGAAACCAATAGGTAGAGGTATCAGCATTAAACTCGCCATTATTGACTACGTGTCTTTATTTATCTTTTTGTCATTACTCCTTCAAATTGGTTTAGCTGTTTAGCCGTAACTGCCACCTTAATATTGATGTGATTTAAATGACTGCCCTAAAGAGGAGTGAAATAACCTAATATTTCATTTGTGTATATTTATATTATTGGACAATAAAAAACCCGGTAGTAAGAATTACACGCCGCTGATCGACACTAAGAAATATCCCTTGACAAATTACACAAATTGAATCTAACCCTAAAGTAAGCAAATTATGATATGGCTGTGTTATTGGTGTTACTGAACGATTTTGTTTATATATGATAGTAGGTTTCATTTCAGAAAAAAATCGGGGATATTACTGTGTCCCGGGAGCTCGGGAGGTCAACCATTATTAACGGAGTCACTCGACTATCCCGAAAAAGTTGGCAACTCTGGCCTACCCCTGTGCAGATGAGGAAGTAAAAATATTGAAACCTACCTTCTCTTTTGACTTCTACATCTGTATTAGCGTCATTTGATGAACTGGGTGTCCTAAAACAAATTTTTATTTTTTTAACATAAAAAATGAGAAGCAACCTGACGGTTTCCAGGGCGGTATAATTCAGAACAGCGGAACAACATCTACTATTTTTACTTGTACACGTTCAAAGAGTTTAGGTTTTAGCCCTGATGATGCTGTATAAGCGAAACTGGTAGGCTATTAATTACAAAGTAATACATTATAAGTAATAAGTAAAACAGTACAAGTGTTTCTTTTTTTAAAAATATGAACGTTCAAAATCTTTTATTTTTACTTTATTGGAAAAATATAGTGTACAAGTAAAAAATTAGACAAAGTGTATATCCATTCAAAAGTTATAATGCCACAGACAAACACATAAACAGACAGACACAGACAAACAAACACATGTCAAACTTATGACTAGCCTCTTTTTATGTCGTAGGTTAATAATTATCATGTCAGTTTAGAACTCAGTGTTTTTTATAGTTATTATACTTACTCCCGAAGAGTCCGTCTTGGTTTAGTCCTTCTTATAGACATACGACATGGCATCCTTGGGCCAGAACTTTGTTGTTCCTCTCGAGAGTTCGTGTTTGATTCTTGCAATGCCACTGAAAAGTTAGATATATAAGTATTCATTAATATTCAATATTATAAGCACTTATCACTATAAAAGAAGATAAAAGTACATAAGACTTAAGTAACAAGGGCGAGCATTTCTCTAATGAAAGAGATTTCTTCCTGCCAACCAAATTTATGTAATAAAATTAATTAGATCTGGGGTTGAGATAAATAAGTTACTTGGAGTACATACATAAATTACGTGAGTTTTCTATTAATTGAGACATAATGAGATGTGCTCGGACCCGCAGATGTTAGTTTACACTCTAGTTGTTAAAAACTCCTGTGGGTGGTCCAGGTCTTCCTTCTGTATAGGATAGATAATCTCTGCCTGACCAAACAGCTTGCAAGAGGAGAGTTATTGTAAAATACTAACAAGACCACTGGTGTTAGACTGCTATGCACACTATTTACATTTTTGTAATGCCTTTTAATTTCGATTCTCTTAAGATATTTTAATTTAACCCTCTTAAATTCTCATTTTCCCTTAATTATTTTTAAACATTCGTTAACGTAAGGCTAATAGTTAAAATTTCAAAACCTGTTCGAGTTAAATATTTTTTTATTATATTCAATACATTACATTTTTTATTTAAGAGAAAGAAATAGACTCGACATGTCCGTCTGTTCGTCTATTTGCATTTTGTTGAAACTTAGTAGGCAGTATACAAAAATAAATTAAAAAATATAGAGGTAGCTCTTTAAAAATTATATTGTAGTTAAATCCAAATAAAATGATCTAATCAGCAATTTTTTAACAAAAAATGTATACGTACTATGGCGTGACAAAACGGGAAAAGTAGTGCGCTATGAATGAATTGGACTTGCCGGAAGCTAAAACCCAAAATATATCTACCACCACACAACACACACCACTAAACTGTTTTATTAACACCAACAATACACATAGTACTAAACGTATGTTTCGCTTCGTAACCGTAGCATCATCGGGAGAATTTGACTGCACTCCACGGAGGTCGGGCAGATAGTACATTATACGTAAAAATTTTTGGTGGAAAATTGTAAATTTAATAATTTTAAAATTGTAAATGAAATGATTTTATTTGGATTTGATTTCCGCAAAGTAACGCCTTCTTCTATCAATTTTGTATTGTAGTTTTTGATGTTTCTAAAACCATTTTCACTGGTGGTAGAGGAGCCATGCTGCAGCTCGACCGTGTAAGGATCCGACGCCTTACCTATTGCTGCAGCCATAGTAAAAACATCACATCTGTCTGAAGGGTAGAGTAGCGTGTAGACTTGCACAATATGCCTAACATTCAGGCCACAGTACAGCTAGTAATTTATCTTTTTCAAAAGTTGACATTGGATTTTCAGGTTTTACTGATTTTTCTAATAATTCCTAATAATTTTACCATGTTTTGATACACACAAAAACTATACTAAACATATAAAATTGCAATATGAATTGCTACTTTAATTGACAATATGATAGTTTGTCTGTTACTCTTTTACCGTCTAAATGTTGTTAAAATAGGATGCGAAATCTCAGTTTTTACAATTAATTTATATATGTAAAGTAGGATAAGAAATTCTCACATGCATGCAAAACGGCGACCAAGTTCGGAGCGTCACTGGCGCTCGGGGCACACGACGAACAGACGTAGGGACCTTGAAACACCGCCGTTTCCGCTTCCCCTAGTGACTTCGCCACCTCTTGTAAATCCACAACCGCTTCTGATGCTGCTATAGCTCTTTCTTCTGATATTGCTTGGGAATCCGCAATTGACTGGAAATCCACTGTTGCTTCTAAATAAGCTTTAGCATGAAACTCCTCGTGTGAGTTCTCTGTCACTTGTAAGCGCATATTATCCTCTTTTCCCGTATCTTTCGGTATAGCTTGTCTATCCGCTTCCTCTGACGCGTCCGCTTGTTTTTTACACCATGCATGTGCGCCGTAACTCCCGCATAATACACAAACGAGAATATCCCAGTTTCTGTAATATCATTATTACGACAAACTAAGTGTTGAAGACTAGAAGTATTATCGCCTCTGTGGTCTAGCGGTTCAGGTGTTGGACTTGACTGCATGAGGTCCCGGGTTCGAATCCCGGGTCGGGCAACAAAAAGAAAATTTGGCATTCCAAATTTTCTAATAAAAAAAATGTTGCTCGGGATTGGATATGTGCCCGGTTGGTAATAGGCTTGCCACCTATCACATTGTGGGACTTAGTGTCTTCGGCTAGTCGTGGGTGCCCTGGTTGTGCACAACTTGTGAAGATACTAAGTGTTGGAGACGGAATCGAACGCTTTTATTAGACTTTGTAAAACTTTAATTTAGTTTAAAAGTTAAAAAGTGATAAAAAGTTTAAAAGTGATATAGCCGCATCATAATTCTCTAATAAAAAAATGAATCGCTAAATATGTTGGTAAGCGCATAACTTCCGAACGACTGGACAGATTTGGCTAATGTTTTATTTATTTTGTTACTTATTGTCAGGAGAAGGTTGTTACGCAGAGAAAAACGGGGAAAGTTGCAGGGAAAATGGAAAAATAATACTTTATAATATCCCATACTGAACCGGTGAAACGAAGTTCGCCGGGCCGGCTAGTTCTCTATAAAGTGTCTTAATTACGCGTACTTATATGAAGAAAAGGCAACCTCTAGATTGAACTGAAGCAATAAGACCATATTTGTGTAGATAACTTAAATATTACTAAAAGTGTGTTATTCTATAATAATATTATAAAAAATAAAGTTTTTTTTGTTTGTTTGTTTGAAATGAATAGGCTCCAAAACTACTGGACCGCTTTCAAGCATTCTTTCACCTTTAGAATGCTACATTGACAGAAAATTGCGCAGGATATGGCACCAAAGTAGATGTAAAAGTGATAGAACCGCACTTAATAAAGCTATTGTAGATTCATATTTTTAAATGAAGAAACACTTGTTCTGTATTACTTATCACTTATACTTTATTATTTTACAACAGTACAAGTGTTTCTACATTTAAAAATATGAATATTTGGAAGTTTTGCCAAGCGCCGACGATGGAAAATATCAAATAAATCAAAGCTATTATAGAGCTGAAAAATTCAATAGACACTTTAAATAATGTCACACTACAAAACCAATTGGAAAGTCTGACTGCCACAAAAACAACAGAATACTCCCTCTGGAAATTTACAAAGGCGTTGAATAGACCACAGCAATAAAAGTGCCTCATTAAAACACAAAATGGTTGGACAAAGACAAACAAAGAAAAAGCTAACATGTTTGCACAACATCTGGCCGCCATCTTTACATCTAATGAAGGCAACAATGCGGAGTTCGAAAACGAAGTAGAAAGTACACTGCAACAAGACCTACAACTGTCCATTCCAATAAAACCAGTTACATTTGAGGAACTAAGAAGGACTATTAAAGGACTGCAAAATAATAAAGCCCCAGGGTTTGGTCTTATCACAAAAGAAGTTATCATGCAACTTCCCAGGAAAGCACTGGTATTTATTATTATTTAGTTCTCTTCAATGAGGTGCTCCGAGTACAATACTTTCCCATACTATGGAAGGCATCCATAGTGACAATGATACACAAGCCAGGAAAGCCTCCGAAGGACGGGTCATCATACAAACCTATAAGTCTCTTACCTGTGCTATCAAAGATGCTTCAGAGGATCCTCCTGAGCAGAATATTACCTATACTGAACAGAGACAGGGTGATACTTCAACACCAATTTGGATTCAGACAACAGCATTGTACCGCAGAACAGGTTCACCGAGTCTGTTATAGGATTAGATACTCTTTTAAAAAGAAGGAATTAAAATAATGAATTAAAGAAGGAAATAATACTGCTCTGCTGTGTTTTTGGATGTCCAGGCAGCTTTCGAAAAAGTGTGGCATAAGGGTCTAATTTATAAAATAAAAACGTCTTTACCGCATAGCTACTACTTATTGAAGAAGTCTTATCTCATGAACAGAATCTTCCAGGTGAGATAGGATGGAGAACTGTCAATTATCCAATATGTAATGGCGGCAGTTCCACATGGATCTGTCCCTGGCCCTGTCCTGTATACCATCTACACCTCAGACCTCCCAGAAACACAAGGGGTAACAACCGCTACTTTTGCTGACACCGCAATTATTGCGAGCAACAAAGACCGGATTATAGCATCTGCCGTCTTACAAAAAAGCCTCGATAAGCTCGATAAGTGGATTCAGAAATGGAGAATCAAGTTACTTTTACGCTGAGGAAGGGAAACTGTGTTTCAGTAAAGCTGGGCAATAACGTTCTGCTACAGACTGACTCTGAAAGATATCTCGGTATGCATCTGGACAATAGGTTGACGTAAGGTGCACAACTATGGGGAAGTGCTTGCGACTCAAATTTAAACATAATGCAAAGGCTGCAAAATGGTATCCTAAGAACCATTTCCAATGCAACATGATTCATCAAAAACACAGAGATTCACGAAGCCCTGAAAATAACAACAATTAAGGAAGAGTTAAAACTAATACGGCAGAATTATAAAACTCTGCTAGAAAACCACTCAAATGATTTGGCTACTGCGTTGGCAACCATCTTCTACACTAAACGACTGAAGCGACGCGATATAATTGGTGACAGATGTAAAGGATGAGGTGTCTCCTGCTGAGGAGCTCCTTGCAATTAAATAAATAACATAGAACAAATCTGCTTATAGTTTGGAAGTGATTGCAGATAAACACAAAAAAAAGAATGCCACATTATCCCTGAGTGACATAGGCTTTGTTTCATCAAAATCGGTGCAGTAGAAGCCAAGTTACGAAGGCAAAGGTGTGTGAAACTGTTAATCTTTAATATTTTAAGTTTGTTTGTTTTTAAGATGAATGACAAATTATTTGTTCATTGAACATAGATTATAAAACAACATTCAAACAGTTACTCTGAACAATGGCATCTTATAGATGTCAAGTTAGTTTATGTGCCGTTACCATGAATCTGTCACATTAAACATTTCGTAAATACAAACATTTAAAACTTACCCCGTATCCGAATCAAATTCTCTACCCTTTGGACACAAGCATTTTTCCAAGTTACATGAAAATGACCGCTCATATATTTCTGAAAATGCATTCTGTTCTAGCTCCCATGCTGCGTCTCTGAAAGATACAACATATGCACTAAATGGATATAAGTATTTAATAAAATAAACTAATACATTTTAGCCTTTTATTCTGTCGGTTGATCTAAAAAAAAGATAGTCTTAATGTTTACAGTACTTGGTAAAATACTCACACACTGCTATGTGGTAGAAAGCTTTTGATGAAACAAGTTTGATAGATAAGTGGTTCCTGAATCATAGTAAATAATGTTTCCCTAGAGGACACTAAGTCGGTTTTTAGCAATTTTATTACTTCTAATATGCAGCAACTTATTTCTGAGTCATGAGTTGGATATGGAAAAGTCAAAACAAAAGTTATTTTTTTTAATTTTTTTTATTTACATTACATTTCAGACGGTTTTCAGTTACATTATGGATTGGTTTTGCAAGTGGTTATTTTTTTTTTAATTTCATGGTGACAATTAATCACAACATAGTACAAAACAAAGTCACTTCCTCTGTCTCTACTTCCTTTTGTATGCTTAAGTCTTTAAAACTACGTAACAGATTTTGATGCGGTTTTTTTAGTAGACAAAGTGATTGATGCGGAAGGTTTAAATGTATATTTCATAACCATGCGAAGCCGGGGCGGGCCGCTAGTATTACTTATTTTAGAAAGCTATAGCCTGCGCGAAAGGTGGGAATTGAAGACAAGCAAATTGAAAATAATGGTGGATCTACGTACAATACTCGCAAAACAAAACCTCTGCCTTGAATTTTCTAAACTTACCGATCCGGAATGTAGTAACCTTGATCTAAAACAGCGTCATAGAAATTGTCCTTATCGTTACAAAGTGGACATTTTAAGTAGTGTATCCCAGCGCTCAGTGCCATCCTCTGAAAGCATTTTTATATAAGAACATTTTGTGATTGTTACTGCCCTTTTCCAGTTTAAATGATAACTAGTAAAATGGCTTAAATCAAACCTTGATTTGTCAACGCACCATTAACATTTTGGGTGCCTGCGAGTGTATTTGTTGCCATTGGAAAATCTATTTGCTTACTTGACATTCTAATCTAATTAACTCATGTTAAACCACGTTAAAATTGATTGTCGTTTCGAAACCTTAAGGTAGATATCCGAAAAATTGCTATTGCCTTTTTCATCTGCATAACATTATCTTATTTTTCATAGTAGGTATTTGTATAAATGGCTAAATTATATTTACGGTTTTTGTGCACAACGACCATAGACTAGATAGACCATTCGAACCAGAAGTTGGCACGAGTCGATAGCTAACAGAGCAGATTAACCGAAGCAAATGTTCATGTCTTTTATCTATCCTAAGAAGTATATAAGTTATTTTGGTAAGTGATTATGTTCTTATATACTTTGTAAATTTTACAGTTTATAATAATAATATATTACAAGTTTAATTGTAAATAATACAGTCGTTTTTACACGTTAATCGAACATGGAGTTTTTTAATATTTATTTATCCAATCAATATGAAACTTAGAAATATTGTAAGGGCCTAAGTTACGAATGTAATGTGCATGCGAAAGCGCCCGTAGGGTTAATTACTGACGGGAGGACCGCGCGCGTCCGTTTGATACTGACCTCAGGGGGACGAGGGTGCATAAATACCGAGATAACGGATAACGCACCGCCATTTGGAAACGGAGCGCAGTCGGATGCACAGCCTAGCATTTAAGGATGTATTTTGACCTATGTAAGTATAATGTTAATGTATGTTTTTATGTTACAGAATGTTTGCTGTCCAGAGTATAAATACAAGAGCCAATATATTCGCGGTCGGACCGGTCGGATCTATTTCTGGAAAACTGGGAGGACTTGGAAGATAGTCAAAAGATCAATCCCGAATATTTTTTTCTAGCTCAATCTCGCCATTGTGATGGTGTAACAGTGTGTTTTATTTCTGAAACCTCTAGGCACGGTATATTTTCGTCGACACTGGGAAATCTATCCGCCTCAGTTTTGAAAATCTGCTATATCTCAAAAACTGTAGACTATCGGCCAATTTCAAGAAACTAAAGTATCTTCACGCCCATATCCCGAAGGGCTCGGCAGAGGCATAACCATGCCCACGACTAGTCTTATTTTATATAAGTTACAGAATTTGCGTTTGAAGTTACAAAACAGGCATTGGTGGCAAACTAGACGCTTCCAAAAATTTATGTTGTAAATTATTTTGAGAATATGGAAAAAAATAATATATTAACTGTAACCAAGTCAGATGGAATGTACAACGTGACGTTATACCATTTTTTTCAAGCTTTCCTGAGTTCTACAGCGAGCGAGTTTCGAAGATTTACTGATAGCGAGGTAAAGATCGGTTTTCATAGTGTTACGAGCAGGACTTGAAATAGCGGTATTTTTGAGTACCGGTATATTTGACCTTGGTGCGATACCGGTATCGGAGGTGTAACCGGTACTGTTAGTACCGGTACTAGACCTATACCGGTACCTAGCGAGTACCGGTATAAAAACCGATATGTAATTGAGGTACCCGGTGAGTACAAGTACGTTGCCAATTTTCGTTTTCGTCTATTAGTCTGCGGAGCGGCAACCTGCTACGCCACGCCGAGTTGAATTTTCACATTCGACGTTTTATTTTGTGTATCAACATTTGTAACCGACTTCGGATAAAAGTTGATTATGTTTTACAGTCAATCTTAAATTTTTGGATTGACATGTTACCTGTTTACCAATGCCATGTAGTTTGTTCTTAACCCTGATTATTAGGCTCAGTGTACACTAGACACTAGTCAATAAAGTTCAGGACACACCAATTGCAATGATCTTTCATTAGTATCTTGGGCAGGGTTAGGTTTCGAAGTCAACCGACTTGGTCTTAGCATAGTTAAACCTAGATCAAACACAGTTAAACCGAGTTCAAACAAGTTTAATGTTTCAATTTCATAATTTTTATGTATGTTATTCGATTTGTCCGTTATTTCTCAAGGGATTTCATTTTTTTTATTTGAAAGAACTTACTTATGACGTGGTGTTGTAGCCGCCATCTGGTAATCCGTCTGGATCTGATGATGAAATCCCAGGGAAATCGAGGAAAATACTCATTTTTTGTGTACTTAAATAACATATCCAGATAATTATTAAAAACAAGTGCTTTTTGCTGTGTTACAGCACTTAAATTGTTTACTCACTCAAACAATGTGTAAATAATAATTAAAATACCTCATTTTAATAATCCCTTAAAAAATCTACTTGGTTATCCCAACTATCCTGTTCATACAAATGAGGAGACTCTCTTTCTCGCTCTCTCCCAGAACCCCTGAACTGAACTGAACCCCTACACCACAGAGGCGATCCTATTTCCAGACCTCTGTCCCTATGTTCCTTTGTATACTTCAATCTTTAAAACTACGCAACGGATTTTGATGTGGTTTTTTTAATAGATAAAATGATTGAGGAGGAAGATTTATACGTATGGTTTACACCCGGGCGAAGCCAGGGCGGGCCGGTAGTATTTTATAAACTTCAACATTAGTGAACGGAATTTTACAAGGTTATGTTATGTTTTACGAGCAAAGCTGACTGACTCACTAGTAAAGACTCACTCATAGCAAGAGTATTAGTAAATAATTACAATCCTACATAATATATAAATAATATTATTTATATTAAAAATGCGAGTTGCAAGTTTGCATGTTTGTTTTTTGTTATTACTTCACGCAAAAACTGCTAAACCAATTTTCATGAATTCAGACACACACCTAGAAGGTACGTAACTTGGATTAATTCATAGGATAGTTTTTATCCCAAACAATTTATTCTTGTGGGCTCATTAACCGATCACATCACTCGTTGCCCGCGTGCAACGCCGCCAGCAATAGCTAGTACGTCATAAAGGTGCTTTGATATCTGTGGTGTAGGGGTTCAGTTGTCGGAATAGACTAAAAGGGTGAGGGGGAGGGAGCGGGATAGGGAGAAGGAAGAGGTAGGAGAGGGCGAGGGCGCGGGAGAGAGAGAGAGATAACATTATTTAAGTCCTTTATAGTATTTATAATGTACATTTATTTATCCTTATTCCTTATTTACCGTAAACTACCATTTTTCTTAAAACTCCTCCGTTTCTATTTGAACCTGTAAACCTGTTTGAACTCGGTTGAACTGTGTTTGATCTAGGTTTGAACTATGCTAAGACCACTGATAGATAAAAATGAAAATTGGCAACGTCGCACTTGTACTTAACGGGCACCTTAATTAGGTATCTGTTTTTACCTAGCGAGTACCGATATACGGAGTACCGGTACCCTCTTTGGAATGGGTATCCAGATATCGAAATGGATAGAACCGTTATATACCGGTAAAATACCGGTCTTTTAGTACCGGTTCCAAGCAAGGTTACGAGAGGGTACTTAGGGTGTCATAAATTATTAAAGAAAGCTGAAAATGTCAAAATTATAAGGACCTACAATTTACGTTAATTTTGACGTAAGTTATGGACACTCAACAAAGCGGGGTGGAAGAGATGGGCGGAGAGGTTGGCCGCCGCTCGCGCATTGCGTATTTTTAGGTATTTTACTAGAGTATAAAAAGTTGAGCATAAATTACGTTTATTATGGGATAATAAATTAATATTTTATTTTTAATTTATTTTTGGACAAATTTTTTCCATTGGCCATTTTTTTCTGGTGATTTTACAATATTGGTGTATAAAGTCGATAGAAGCAAGGAATCGGGAAGCATAATCTTGGTGGGAATCTGAAGCAAAAACCGAAGACGCCTGAGAGATCGCCAGGCACTGAAAACTTTCCTACTGACCTCCTAAAGATGTTTGGATTATTACTGGTCAATAAAAATCCTTATTTTTTATGTGGTTGCTATAATAATGACAACATTTAATTTAAAGTGGCTACCAATAATAATGACCTGACTGTTGATTGTATTAAGCTTAAGACCAACAGAACTGGATCAATCTTCAAAGCAGGCTAAATTATTATTAAAAGTAGCTATAGCTCTTTGAAGCTCTATGAGTCTAGAGTGTTTGTGTTAGTCTACAAATATTATAATAATTAATCTACATAAATATGTTACCTGCAAACAATTTCTATGGAACCAAGCATCCCGTCCACAGCACGGGGGCCAGAATGTTTGTGATGTGGGGAAACCATCTACCGGTTCATAACATATCACACACACTATCTCTGTGATGTCAGTATCTGAAAAATCTGTACAAATAAATAAATTTGATGGTTTTACTTGTTTCCACATTCCAAATAGCAAATATTATTCCGCTAGCATGCGCGCTGGGATCATCTCTATAACTTCATTGGTGAGTTAACATACATAAAAAAAGTAGATTAAGAGGCAGAAACTGGTTCAGGTAACTTACCACTCACATGTTTCTTATTTCCTAATCCCACATTAGATAGCCTTTTTTTCTGCAACCTCTTTCTAACTTGAGCTTTTTCCATAATGTTTTCTGGTATTTTTTGTTTTGGGACATGATTTTCACAGAATGACCTATAAAAATACATATATTTACTATCATCAAATCACAAAAAAATTAGTTATGGTTCTCTTAAAGTTCTTCATTTCACTTCACTTCAACAACTCGCCATGTTGGTTTGAGTTTGTTGAGTATAGTAGACCATTTACCTCTAAGCCAGGCTGCTCATAAGAGGCAAACAAAATACAGCTCATTACCAACAAGAGAAGTTATGGATCCACCGCCTTATTTATTTCCTGTTCGGAGGGAAGGGTAGCTGGTAGACTTGCACAATAGGCCTGAAATTCCAGCTACAGGAGAGCATAGCACCTTTAGGTCTATGGTGTCTATAGGCCACTGCTACCTCTTACCATTAGAAGAGTAATTTGCTTGTTCGCTGACTTCTCACATGGAAAATCCAAAAATGTTTCTAACCTAGCAGCAATGTTAAAACTAAACACATACTTATAATTTCCGTAGAACAATGAAACGGCATTTCTCTCTCTGCCACAAGGCAAATGGAACTGTTTTTTACAAGAAGCCACTGAACAACCCAATGTTGCTCCCTCTCTGTTACAATATGAACATTTCTGGAAATAAATATAATGCAGTTTAAATTATTTATTTTTTATCTCTGTTACTTCAAATAAGTATAAAATATTTGCTTATTTATGCTATAATAGCCAATTTTAGAATATGTATATACAATTGTTTATTTTTAATTTTTAAACCTCTTAAAATTTTATTGTAGTCAAAATAGATTAAAAAGAAAGGAAGGTTATTTGGTGGCTGACATTGCCCTTACGATTAAAAAAAATTCTGATTATTTCTGTTAGTACCTATGAGATTTTACAAGCTCAAACACTGTTGCACATTCACACGAAAGTTACTTTTCCCTTTGACATTATATCTTCTAATGCTTAACTTCTATGCTATAAAGGCTTCTTTCATTTTAGACAAAAAATTTGTCCTTAACAAAAATCAAAAGTAATATAATTTCTCTTTGCTATTTCTCTTTAAATCTGTTTGTCTGTTATCTAACCCAACATTTAAAGTAGCTGTGGGCACCAGATAATTTAAGTTCAAATAAGAAGATAACTTACGTGTTTTTTGCTTCTTTCAATTTCTGCTAATATATCTGGGAACAAGAATCCAAATAGGCCATTCTCATCTTTTCCTTTCTGGATCAAGCAGCAAGACAAAAGCTAAAACACACAAGTAAATTATTTCCTCTATGAATGTTTTGACTCAACATCATTACTACAAATACAATTAAATTATTTCATAAAACTAAATCTCACAATTTGAAAATGTATGAATGATAATAAAATTCAACCCTAACCATCTTATTAAGACAATTAGTGATAGAATTCTAGTTGTAGTGGTGTCTTAATAAAAAAACAAGTATTATTGTAACATATTGGTGTACATATCTTTTTATTTTCTCAGATAACTTGGAACAACAATAATTACATTATGTAGAAACAATTTTTAGTAGGTGTAAAATTTATGTATAGGAAAATTATAAAAAAACGTAGGACTAAAAATAAACACATTTGGGGGTAACAAGATTTAATTAAAGAATTTTATAGTGACTGAGCCCACGTCGCTGTAAATATCTTTTACAATAATGGACAAAATGGTCTAGATAAATCCAGAAAAAGTTAACAAATAGAGCACTAACAAATAACTTACAACACAAAAATAATGACAATGTATATTTCCTATGCAATATAGTTTTCCATAGATAGTTTCTTCGTCTACTTCACGCCGACAAAAGGCACAAGGGGCAATTTTGTCGGCTAACTTTGCTAAAAAGAACTTGTTTCTTTTATCTAATTTAACAGACGCCATTCTTAAAACACAGAAAAACACATATCCAGCTAATATTATTTCTCACAAAATTAGAATCCTTAAAAGGTTTATTTGTTCAGTGATTAGTTGAGCCATTTCAACAAGAACCACGAAACAGAAAACCTAGATTTATTTACACGAAAGTGCAATACATCCCCCCATTTTACCGCCAAAGACAGGGATGTACGTCATGTGACATGTACACAAAAGTCGATACATTCTTCCGTCAATCTTCGAGTACAGTATAGTTTCATGATAAATAATATTTTATCATGAAAAATAATGTTTTGACAAGTGATAAGCAATGCTAACAAATCGTCAACACATTCAAATATCAACCGTTACATACGAATTCAAATTGAAATAATTAATTTGCAAAATAAGGTTCCAAATTGGGATGTTTTGGTGTAGTATGAGTATTTGGTGTTGTATGAGTATTTGGTGTAATAAGTTAGTTATTGGTTAAAGATATTTTTGGTATGTAAATTTATTCTTAAAAATTAGCTTTAAAACATATTTTTAATCTTACTATACAGTAAAAAAAATTAAAAATTATAGCGAAAACATTAAACAATCGTTAGAAATTATCCTTGTTCATAAATACATATAACAAAACACAAGATAAATGCTTATTTGTTAAATCATCGTTCATAACTGATGTATAATAATTTAAGTTAGTAAGACTTTTAGGCATTTTGTAACAATATGTCTTGATAGCCATATGAAATACATTGTTTCTATAAAGAGCTAATCGACTAATAAGTAAAATAAGTATATTTCTTACAACGCAATTTATTAAAAGTGGTAAAGTAATAAATATATTTCTCGACAAATTTTGCACATTTCTGTAATGTATAAGGATGGAAGAGATAAAACTTTGATCATTTTAAATAATAATTTGCAAGTGCAAACAAAATTTTTATAGCCAAAGCTCTAATACGCTTTTTTAGGCAACAAATATCTATAAAAATTAGTACTTTCCTCAAATAATTGAACCATATCTTGAAACAGATAAAATATATCGGCATTTAAAGCTGCTTCAATTGATACAATTTGTCTAATCCTTTTTAGAGTTTACTCATATTAATAATAGCTTAATTACAAATTTTGCTATTTTTTGCTATTCCGTATTAATAAATTATTTTTCTTGCTATTTATTTTCAATTCACTTGTTAAGTTTAGTTTATCACAGTCATTAGTCGTTATACAATATTGTCATATCAGGGTTTCGAGTAAATCGTTGGCCCCTAGAATCGAGCCTTTTTTTCTGAGATTTGACGGTAACGAGGAAATAAATGACACAGTAACTTCTTTATAATTATTTCATCTTAGCACCTAAACTAAACAAAATTGAATCAACTAGCTCGTTTATTGTAGTTAGCTCAATTTTGTTCAGTTCAGGTGTAATTAACATGAAATTTATTAGTTACGAAGAAAACATCATCTTCTTTCACGATATCTTGCGCCAAAAATCTCTTGTCTTTTTTTCGTTTAAAAAAAACTGAATCGATTTTAATAGCAATATCGTAAAATTTTAGAAATATCGATATTTTTTAGTACGATGTCATGCCTAGTCCCAAAACATTGTTGACCTCTTCGCCATACGTTAACTGTCAACTGTCAAGTGTCAAGTGAAGTTCAAAACAGTCGTTGACAATTATTTGCAAGTACCTACCACTTATTTATCTATTATGTAGGTACACATTGTGGTACACATGTTTGATAAATATTAAATTTCGTAGGTAACTATTATCCATTCATTTATGATGTTTTAAATTAGAACATTATTTAATACAATTGACGAATCTTGAATTTTGGAATAATTTTAATTTTATTGTCAGACAGTTTAGTTGTCTATGCCATATAATAATTTTTCTTAAATTAGTAATTAGTGTCAAATCAAGCACCTGCAACACTCAATTTATAAATGTCAAAAAATCCAAAAAGCCGCAAAGGCAACTGTTTTATTGTTGTTTTAGTTTATTAGTGTTATTTGTGTTTTATTTTTAATGTTATTACATCATAAAAAGTGCAGTTTGTTTTAAATCTAGTCCTAAAGTTGTATGTTACATGCACGCAGTCTCAAAGTCATTACTTCAATAATAGTGCCATAAAATTGTTGATTAATGTCTCTTTGTTGTAAAATTCTATTTTGTGGTTTATAAAATTGGAAAAAAAAGCTAAAAATATTGAAAATGCATAAAGTCACATTATCTGGATATGGTAAACAGGCTTAGAAAGGTTTTATTTTATAAAATCTTGCTATTGAAACAAAGTGATTTTTTTTGTAAGATTTCTATTATTTTTAAAGAATAACCACCTAATAAGTTTGGAAAACTTAGAAGCGAAGTACTTTTATACATCGAAAACGTCTGTAATGATGGGATCCATATGAAGTTGTTTTATGAACATGTCAACTTTACAAAATAATCAAGCCCTGTGGTCGGATATTAGTCGTAAAACTTTGGACTCGAAGCAAGAAAAATGTCGACACATAGCAGAGGAGATATATAAAAGAATAAATATAACATTTCAAATAAAAAAATTAGAATCTGCCATTACAAGTGAATTATCTGATCACAGGTGACAAATTCATATTAACTAATTAAATTGTAATGTATTTAACGTAAGAAAAATACTCATTTTGCTGTGTAAAATGAATTTGTATGTTATTGATTATATGACCTTGTGTCTTATTGTATGACAGTTTGAAGGTTAAGTCTTTATTTCCAGTTGTAATATTAAGCAATTTTTATCTGTAGTGTTTTTATGAACTTACTTAAAAAGGAGGAAGTTTTTCATGTTCTTATTATGAGGCTATTTCACAAGAATTGGATTTAAGCTTTATATGGTCAACAATATTAAAGCATTAGTAAATGATTACTTAACCATCTTTATTAATTTTTACACAGTCTCTATATACCTGATAGACTAGCAAACACAAATTTATATAAAACTAGCTGTTACCCGAGGCTTCGCTCGCGTAGTCTACTAATTTGATATTTAGCTCTCCAACACTGCTCGTTAAAATTTTGTAGCCTATATCGCTATCCAAAGTTTCATCTATTTTTTTGTAAATATTAAAATCAATTCAGCAAATTTGCTGTTAAAACTGAACATACACTTTCTCTTTTCTAATTTCACCTCAGATAAATAGTAGGAATACGTTATTGTGTTTACAGTTTTATCTGCACTTCGGCAAATACTGTGAAATTAAACTGAATAGCAAGTTATGGAAACCTCTAACAGATTTTTTTTCGAAATTTTAGAAATACACATATCGTCTCTGAGGTCTAACCGTCCGTCTTCGGAATTACTTCTTGAGATCTTGGGTTC
>NJDD01004328.1:110198-120996 GCA_002245505.1 Calephelis nemesis
TAATGCTATCAAGTCTGGGTCTGATGTGGTATTCCAGGGAAATCGAGATAAAATACTCAATTATTGTGTATGTAGATAACTTATTGAAATAAGTCGTTTTTTGCAGTTTTACTACGTCTAAACTAATTGTAGGTACTACAAACTATGTATAGTAAACAAAGCAACATCACATCACATTTGACAGCTTCTTATTAAATTGATTGAACGAAAACTTTGAATACTGGTGATTGTGAACTAAATTACAGACCAAAATCGTTACAGATTTTGCTACATAAATCACCTTATAAAGTTCACGGTAAACGCTCTGAACCTTTCAAATAATTTGTACAGGTGCCAAAAATCAGCGTAGCTCAGTGTACCTACATACATAGATTTAATAATTACATAAAATAAATCAATACCCAGGGGGACAAGTTACACAAATTGAATTTAATCAATAAGAAAGCAAGTTATATACTTGTTGTCTGGGTGTTAGTAAATATTTCTAATAAGTATACAGAAATAGGTAAATAGATACCATAATAAATTTATTAAACACCGACATTACATCTTAGGACATTTGTGTGATTCATCACACAAATGTCTGCCCTCGTCAGTAATCGAACCCGAGCCTCGTGGCTGGTTGGCGGAGTTAGACGTGTATGTACATCCTATTAATATTATAAATGCGAAAGTTTGTATGTATGGATGTATGGATGTTTGTTACTCTTTCACGCAAAATCTAAAAAAGCCGATTACGATGAAATTTGGTATGTAGGTAGCTGAAGACCCAGAATAACATATAGGCTACTTTTTATCCCGGAGTTCCCGCGGGATTGGGACTTGCGCGGGTGAAACCGCGGGGCGCAGCTAGTATTAGTTATATAAATACACTAGCTGCCCGCCATCGCTTCGCTTCGGTTATTCAAGTTAAGTTAAGGGGGAGTGCAGTAAGCGCGCATGTCTTTGCTACGCTTCAACGATATTTAATTTTGCGCCCGGATATTTTAATATTATAATCGGTTAAGTGGTTTAGGAGTCCATTGAGGACAAACATTGTGACACGAGATTTATATATATTAAGATATATTGATATTGATGAAACGCTTTGGTTCCAGAACAAGCAATACATCCTAAGAGAAGTTAATGGTACAGTTTTAGGAAGTAGATTCTTTAGAAATGGGTAGCTGAGCAAAATTACCTGCATTAGCTCAATACGGCGCTTACTCTAAATTCATCAACAATGCAACAAAATAGGTTGCACAAAATAAAACGTACCTACGCCATGTTCAAAGATCGTTGAAGTGGGGGATCGAAGTACGAGCCCGTACAATGGTAATATAAAGAACTAACACTTCATTTGCGGCTCATTATTGATGATCGAAAGAGGTTTTCCTCGACTAGGTTACCAAATATAGTAAACTAAGTAAACATGACAAGCCACGAGCCGGGCCCATCTGTATTTAAAGCAACGGTATTGCAATATATACTTCGACGAGCCATAGGTACGTCTATCACAGCGTATACAGTAAGTACCTAATATTTAAATCATGCGCTTCGGCTATATTCGTCAAGCTTCGTAAATCAGAATGTATTTTGAAGATATCCATATAGAGTTGTTATTGCATGATTAATAATTTCGTTTTCTGTCAGCCAATTTAAAAATAAAATTAAAAAGAGTAAAGAGTGTAGTCGAAGCACATAATTTAAATAGTAGTACTGTACTTGAATTTTGTTTTCATGCAAATTGTAAAATAAAATTGGATATGCCAATTTAGATACTCTTAAAAACAATACTAGCGGTCTGTTAACATTTAGTTCCAAAGAAATCAACGAATACGACAAAAGTTTTTATTGTTTATTATTGTGTTTAAGTATATGAAATGACATATTATCCGATTGTAATTTCCAATTTGCATCAAATCGATATTCAGAAGTAACCATATAGAGCCTGAATAATACAGCGCATAAGGTTCTGCGCAGTGTGCCTACACGTTTTGAAAGTGTAAAGTGACAATTCTGGCGAAGAAGGTACAGGAACAGAGTTAGCGTAAGAGTAGCGTGTTCCGGTTCCGAGGTAAGGTAGCCGCTAAACTTACTTTTGCTCGAGGCCTGACATTCCGCCTCAGGTTGGCAACGCACCTTTACCACCTTTAGTGTCTCTAGGCTGCATGGATTTCCGTCTGCTTGTTTGCCTTCCATTATCATAAAATAAAGTAAATAATTAGATAAACGGAAACTAAGCTGAATACTTAGTCTAAATGCTCAATTGAAGCAATAGGCTGTCATGTTATTTTTTTATCAATCGAATTGCAATAACTACGTAGTTAAAAAGTAACTAGACATTCGTGACGCTCGTGGCATTTTTAAAAATATCGCAGAAAAAAAAGGTGTGTGTGCAATTTACACACGATAGAAGTGAAACCTCAATAAATCGACAAAAGAATAAGATGAATATATATAATCCTACACATTTTTGTATTTGTATCTCTTTCCTGTCGTTTTTTCCTTTCTAAAGAAGTTGCACACGTCTTGGCGAGACACTCGCTAGTGCAGCACTGCGAAAATCGTTTAAGAGCTTTGACACTTACATACATATCTTCACGCCAAGTCCTTTAGGGGATAGGCAGAGTAGTACTCAGTAGAGAGAGCCAAACCTCACGCTCCTGGCAGACTTACTTGGCTTCCTACACATTCATTATAACTTTTATACAAACACACCGGTTTCGGAGACTATTGACACCACCTTCGCTAAACACCCGAGCGATTTGATCGTGGAATGTCAACCTAGGTCTCACCGTGTACCTACACCCATCCACATTCGCATTGTAAATCTGCTTTGTCTATCTTTCATCTGTCATTCTTTCTACATGTCAGAACCAGCTAAGGCATGCTTAGTTCCTTTCTCATTTTAACACCAACACTTTCTCTCAATGCCATTCTTTCTCGGATCTTACTGCGCATTATGGTGCGCAAGTTTGTGTGTGTGCCGTTTTCTAAAGCTTGTAAAAAGTTTCTCTACTGATTATATTTATATTGTGGTTGTCACATGTGACATGTCAATATGAATTACAAGCCTCCTTATGCTTGAGACTTTACTGAAGATATCCAAAATCCTAACACATAGATTACCTTGGACACAGGCACTCAATAAGTTGGAATGCACCGAGCTGACCAAAGCCACAGCCTCGCCTGGTGGTGTGGCCACATACAGCAACCCACCTTCTCTGACACTTGAAACCAGTTGTACACTAATGTATATTAGGTCTCCGAGTTTTACTGTTTGTACCTGAAATTATAATCTTTGTTAGTAGTAATATATTCAGAGGCATAGAAATAAACCAATTTTAATTTAAGATTTTTCTCTTTATAACATCTGTTAAACAAGATTTCAGTTTAAGAAGTCTAAATAAACTGAACTCATGATAAAACAGCTGTTCTGTTCAGTTTGGTTTAGATCATGATAAACAGCTGTTATAAATATCTTTGGCCAAGTTAAACAAATTTAATCTAACCCCAAATAATATGCTTGTGTTATGGGTGTTAGTCAACAATTCTAATACATAGAAATAATTAAATAGATACCAGAATAAATTTAATAAACATCCAGACCCAGGAAATGCTAACATCTAAATGTTCATCACTCAAATGCCGAACCCGAGCTTCGCGGTTGAACGGTGTAATTAAGCGTGTACGTTAGCCACTCGACCAACGAGGCGATGAAAGATAAATCGTAATTTTTTAATTGATTGTTGTTACGTAAACTGACTATTAGTATCATAAAAACTAACTACATACTATGAACTAGATGTAGATGGTAAAGTCCAGCCATCCTGGTTCATTACAAAATTCCAATAAATCCTAAGCCACAATCTACAGGGTTCCTAGTCACATAAGTCGGTGATTCTGACCCACATCACTCACACATAGAGAATACAATCCCGAGCATGTTTTTCAATCCCGGGATTACGGGATTTATGACGCATAATCCCGGGAACCCGGGATTATGATATTATGATTAGTCTTTCTTAATTTGGCTCAAATAAAAGAACCTTGAGTAATTAAAACAAATATTTTTAATATCGTTCGTTGCACAATATAAATCACAATACAGTAAGAAAAGAAAATTTACAAAAAATAAACTTTTGCAAGTAATTTAAAAGATAACACAACAAAACTATTTAGAATTTCTAAAATACAATCGCAGAAATATCAAAGCATCCAATGTTTCACTTCCAAGCCTGCTTCGTAGTTTATTGCCAACATAAGCAGCAGCTGAAAACGCTCGCTCAGGTTCTACGCTGGTTGGAGGAATAAACATTAGATATTTGTTTGCTATTTCTAAGTGGTATCCACGAACTCCTACATTTTCGAACAGGTTCATTTCACGTCTAATACTGTTTCCCAACCCCGATTCATTTTGTACTTGAGGATCTGGGGAACTCATACTCTTATCAATTTCCAGCTGTAACTTTTCCTTTAATGTCAATTGGGGTTGGGGGATTTCTTGCCTTAGCTCATCATTTATTTGTGATCCTGACATTTCTTCTTTTTCCGTGTCATCTCGACTATGAAGTCTTTTAATAATACTCTTTATTTGCTTCCTCACTAAAGCCTGTGTAGGAACTGGAAATAAATCTTGCCATTCCAAATCCGATAGTAACATATTTTCATCATCTTTTCTTGGATTTTGTAAATAATTCAACACACCAGTTAAATCATCATTTCGTCGTTGCTTTATACGTTCCACTAAAGATGTTTTCATTTTTTTTGCAAGTGCTGAGTTTTTGCTAGACATTTGTTTTATAAGAAATTTCAAAGCGGCATCAGCTGTGCATAAATTAGTATCTCGCCGACAGATTGCTTCTACTGTCAATTTAATTGGGGTCAGCACATCAACAATTTTATTTACCAATTCAAAATCGTCATCTTCTAATCGAATTGGATGATTGAGATCTATAAGAGCTTTTTGAATGCAGGTTTTTAAAAGATAAAATCGCTCCAGCATTGTTAAAAGACTATTCCACCTGGTTTTACAGTCCAAAAGAAGTGACAGCTCTTTTCCATGTTCAATTTTCACATATTTTTGAAGTACTGTTTTATTTTTCAATGCTGATCTTTTGAAATACACTACAACTTTGCGGATTTTCTTTATCAGTTCGTTAATATTTTCATCTTGTGTTAACTCTGCTGGTATGTGTTCATTTTGTGACATTACGATTAAACCTGATTCTTGACAGTCTAAGTCTTCTTAATGGTCATCATCATTGTTGTCGTCTATATAATCAACAGCCACAGCTGGTTCATTAGTTGTATTATCTGCAGTAGGACTATCTTGCAAATAATTATGTTTTTGATAAAGCACATCACAGACGGCCAAGTTGACACCATGTGCGAGACACAGTTGTTGTTCAGTGCAAACAAGCCGTCCCACCTTTATCATAACATTCGGTCCATCGGTTACAATAGCTACGATCTCAGTTTCCAGCGAAATATCAAATTAACTTAGTCGCTCTTTCAATGTACGAAGACAATTTTCAGCTGTCATACTTCCATAAATAGGAACAAGTCCTAAGCTCCAAAATTTTTTGTATGAATGCACGTTGACAGCCATGTATCGTTTATTGGACGTTGAAGTCCACTCGTCGAAAGAAAGACTAAATCTTTCACCTGCACTTTTCAAATGTTTCAATTCTGCAGTTACTTGCTTTTTTATTTTTTCACTGTAATTCATAACACGTTTTCGGATGGTGACAGGTGACTTTGGTAAATCCGTGTATTTTGCTAAGAGCAGTTTTCTCAAGTCTTCTGAAGTTATGAATACACTGAATTCAAATCCATCTAATGTAATCTTGCCTCTCAATTCTTGCCAAAACATCATCCAGGTTATCGTCGGCACTTTTAGTAAAGTAATAATCTAATTTTCGCTTGGCTGGCGGCGATGCTGTGTTCAGATTTTCGAAACCTTGACTTGTTGAAGCTGATGTAACCTTGACGTTATGTTTTGATGACATATGTGTATGCAATCAATCCCTTAGTCGATCCACCCAAAGTCTTGAGAATGGTTGGGCATCGCTTACATTTAGCACTATTCCCGTCCTTCGCAACTAAAAAATAACTCCACACTGACGTCGTATCACTGTCTTTTTTATGATTAACGAAGTCTCCCGCCATTTTAAATACTTAATTTCAGACTATTGAATTTAAATGACGTACGTAACCTACGCTTACGTAACGTCGTCACTAACAAGCAGAATAAAAAAATGAAAAAAATAAAACCCGATTGGCGTATTTATACTTTCGTACGGGGAATCCCCGACGGGAAATAATCTGCTACAATATTATGATACGAGGTACTTGGGTGATTCCCCTGTTGGCCCGTTGGGAAATTACCTTAAGGGTATTGTATTGAAGTATTCCGAGCGGGGATGTCCCTTCTAAGTTCTACGACAAACATATTATTAGGGCTGTACCTGTGTAGTATGTATCGTCTCACAAATGCCTTTAATATATTCTAGGCAAGGTTTTTGTCAAAGCACAATGGACTACAGAATGCAAACTACATGTTTGTGGCAATCCCAAAAATCCCGAGATTAGCCAAGTACAGTCCCGGGATTTTCGGGGCTAGAAAACGGCCGGGATCCCGGGATCCCGAGATTCGGGATTCTCTACTCACACACCATAAACATTTTTAGTGTCTATAGAGAGCATGTGGTTCTATTCACCAAAAAAAAAATTTGCTTATTTGCCATTTATTCAGAATCAGATTCAGAAAAATCTTTATTCACGTAAATTATAAAGCA
Source organism: Calephelis nemesis (assembly GCA_002245505.1). Classification (NCBI taxonomy): domain Eukaryota; kingdom Metazoa; phylum Arthropoda; class Insecta; order Lepidoptera; family Riodinidae; genus Calephelis; species Calephelis nemesis. The sequence continues at coordinate 116,981 of NJDD01004328.1, forward strand.
GATAAAAACTATAAATTACAATATAATTTTAACTTAAATAAAAAGTAATAAAGTACAACCAATTACATTACAAATCTGATGCAGTGTGAGATTAAAACTTCTATCCCCAAGCATGTTTGTCTTCCAAATGCTGTGATGATTTCTGATATAATTTTGCATTTATACATTTTTTAAACGTGAGACGTGAGTGAGAAATGAAGACTAGTTTTGTATACGATATGGCTAGATTATTTTTATTGAAGTGAAAACATCTTTAGTGGCGTTGCGCACTTTTTTGGAATGGGTAAAAACTTCTAAACTCGCGTCTGAACACGTGACCTAATTCGTAAGACAAAAATTCGAAAGACGGCGCAGGGCGTTTCCGCGAATAAGACGGCGTAGTTAGTAGTAATGTTTGTGTATGATAGCGCAAAATATGAATACTGTATTCTACCACATAAATAATAGTACTTTCATACTGATAATAATTAAAGTAATCCGTCCAAAATTATTCCCTAACCATTCCAAAATATCAAAAATGCACAACATTAATATTCAAATTTTCACTTCTGCCGGCACTCCCGGAGTGCAACCCGTTTTTTTTTCTCGTATTTACATTGTGGACATCACATTTTTTGTAAACATACATAGATTTTAGAACTGAAGGTTAAAATATTTATTTCTTTTACTTTTTCTTGGAGGGAATCCCTTATATTAATATTATAAATAGCTCTTATTTGTAAGTAGCTGCCCGCCCTCGCTTCGCTTCGATTATTCAAGAATAAAAATCCTACTTATATTATATATGCGAAAGTTTGTAAGTATGTCTAGATGTCAGGATGTCAGTATGGATGTTTGTTACTCTTTCACGCAAATACTACTAAACCGATTACGATGAAATTTGGTATGTAGGTAGCTGAAGACCCAGAATAACATATAGGCTACTTTTTTTCCCGGAGTTCCCGCGGGATTTACTGCGGGATTACACGCATAACGTATCTAACAGATTTATTTGATTAAGGGTGAATACTGTAAAGTTAAAAAAATGTTCTAAAGTAACCCTTCATTTTACTGTTGTAAGTAAACGCAAAAAACAGTTATTGTCGGTTATTCTTTAAAGATAGACATATACCACCGCTTACTTTTTTGAGATCTATCGAAGAGGAAACATCCCACCATTCATTGTTTTGTTAAAACTCAAAAGGTTTTGGCAGCGTTTTCGAGGAAAGCTCCAGTTCGGCTTATTTTTTGGTGAAATATTGAACTAATATCGTTGGTTTGTACAAATCATAAACTTACTATACGCTAAAACCTTCCTTAAGAATTGTTCTATCTATTGTTGAAAACCGAATGAAAATCCGTTCAGTACTTTTCGAGTAAATCGTGAACAGACAGACAGACGCGGCGGGGGTCTTTGTTTTGTAATATGTATCGATACAAATAAAGTACTCTTATCCACAGAATTCCCCCAGAGAAGAACCCCATAAGACATTAGAGTTTAGACTAGGAAAATAGCTAAAATACACTATTCGGGTCATTTCAACATCTGTTAATGTTCTTATTTTTTGAACTGTAAATGCTGCTGAACTAAGGCTATTTGCCAGTTTCTCAATATGAGGGCCCCATTGCAATTTATTATCAATTGCTATACCCAAAAAGACAATGGATTCAACGAGATCCAGTTTAGATCCATTTATTGGTATCTACTAGTCTAACATTAGGCATTGAAAGTCTTATACACTTTGTTTTATTACTATTTAAAAAAAGATTGTTAACTGTGAACCAATGTATAACTTTGTATATTGCATTGTTGGTATAAAAAGCTACAATTATAATGCAACTAGTATAAAAGTATTTCCAAAATTTACCAACCTCTGGTTTCATATTCCGACATGCTTTGGAGCCTCTCAGTGCCTGCCGTATTTTAGATGGTAACATGTGTGATAATATATTAACTGGTTCATGGGACAATTGTTCCATTAGTTTAATAACATGCCAAGTTCTTCTCTGAGTAGCGACCACTGTAAACAAATGTAACTTTAAATACATAGACTTATTTCTTAGTTTAAATATGGATATTCAGATCTTTATTTGTCACAGACAGCTTACATATAGGATAACTCGAAAAACCTTTAAACAAGTAAAGTTAAAAGATTATTTGATATTGAGGATGACTCCTGGTCTAAATTATTATTTTTTGTCAACTGGCAGTGAATTAGCAGATCCTTTACTAGCTTTTGCATACAATATTGCCTATGTTCAAAAACTGCTTTACTCTTACATTTTAATTACTATAGTACTTTCCACTGGTTCCTTATATTTTTTGAGCGGCTTGATGTAAAACATACCATTTGTTGCCTTGCTGGGCTCATGCGAAGAAGAGATAGAACCAAAAAAAAACACACACGAAGGGATTAACCACCTTACTAATTTCTGTTCCCATAATAAAAGTATCATGTTCCATACCGGGAGATAGGTGTAGCAGTCTGGACAAAAGGGAAAGCAGCAATGGTATCAACAGGCCTCAGTTTTATTTAACTATCAGAAGAGCCATTTGCTTGAGTTCTATGTCTTTTACTTTGAATATAGAACAAATTCTATCAGAATAACAAGTGGTTTATAACTGTCTCTGCAAACACATTTCTATATATACATATTTATTATTAACAAGCTGCTACCAGAGACTGCACACATGTTAAAGTGAGATTTTGGGGTTAGTGATGGGAGTAAACTTTTTACAGTAGTTAAATGTATCCGACAGGGATCGAAATATCGGTATTTTTCTGTAACGTTACTTGCTCGCGCTTGAGGTAGCGGTAACATGAAGCGTAACGTTACTTCAAATATTGTTACAGATTTCGTTACAATTTAGTATCGTTAACGTAATACGTTCCGGTACTCACTAAGAATTACCGGTAAGAACATATCGTTATACACAATTAGTAACGTTACTTTCAATGCTATTATCATTTTATCTCTGTCACACACTTTGTATTTTTATTTGGCTTCCCATGTTTTGTAGTTTCCATACGCCTAAGCTTTAGAAGTTACCTGACTGAGTTATTTGTTTTGCTCAAGGTTGGAATTGAAAACTGAGGTATTTTTTTTGTTTCCTATGTAAATTATGTAATTTAGTTTTTTTACAGTTAAATTAAGTTATTCGACAATCGAAAACAACAACAATCAATAGTCTTCATCAAATGCAACAGAATTAACTACGTTTAATTTTGATTCGAGCTTGAAATGATATTGCTCGCCATTATCGTGTTCCACTCAGAAGGTAGGGTAGCCGGTAAACTTACTGGCGCAGGAGGCTGAACATCGTAGCCTAAGGTTGGCAATGCATCATTAACACATTTGATGTCTATAGGCGATGGCATTTTTCACTCTTGGAAAATCCGTTTTTGAAACTGTGTCCGTATATCACAGCCACTTTCTAGTAAATATATACAGAATTACTACTAAGTACCCCAGATATCTAACGTGTATTGTAAAACTAAATCTTAAACAGAAAATCTAAAACTAAAGAAAAATAAGTCGTAGTGGTCGTGTCCTATATGTAGGACACAAGTTTATACCTCTGCTACTCCCTGAGGCCACTGAATTGGAATGCAGCCTAGAGGGGCTGTATTCTAATTCAGCGGCCTCAGCCTCACACATGTGGCTATAATTTTAATGAAATGCAATATGTAATATTGTAAGACAAAGCGAAAAAATTAGAAAGTAAAAACTTGAATTGTTCCAATTGGTTAAACTACCGTTTTGATACACACGAAAACTTTATATTAAAAATACAGGTGAGGCTCGCGTGATTTTTACTCTTGCTTTAAGTGTTCATGGTATTACTAGCTATTTCTTGCGGCTTCGTCCGCGTTTTCTCCAGGATCTTGTTGAGAGAACCGAAATAAAAGTGGCCTATGTGTCAATTCAGCTCAAAATCTATCTGTGTTTCAGTCATTTCAGTCAAATCCTTCCAACGTTTGAGCGTGAAAGAGTTCTTTCTTTTTATTCACATTTTTCACATTACTATACTAGTA
>NJDD01004329.1:9288-23088 GCA_002245505.1 Calephelis nemesis
TACAATAAACTTCAATAATTATTGACATTGGTGTCTCAATATTACTATTTAACAGTAATATTGAGTTTACGTCATGTCATTTATAGTTTATTTATGCCGTATGTTTAGTTTAATGTTAATAACATAGAACGTGACTATGTTCATTCATTACTTAAAAATCAAAACATTTCAAAATCCAATATGTTTTTAGGAAGGTAAATAAACTAGTTTGTAGACTCAGGTACATACTATCACCGAATTTTAGGCATTTTTTTTTCACGGGATGCTTCAATTTAATTCCAAACAATTTTGAGTATGGAGATTTGCCATTGTTCTTTCTTTAAATAGAGGCGTGATACATTCCGATGCAATGATATTGTATTTCGGTGACATGTACTTAGTATTATAGACTAATATGCAAGTTAAATTTTATCGCGATATTGAAGCTTATTAACAAGGTTTAAAATCTTTGAAGGGTATAAATACAGTTAAAATTGAAAATTTATTATCAAAATATTTACAGCGTCTCGAGTGATTACACGTGAATATATTTACTACAATAATGTTGTACTCACACAAACTCACCAAGAGTATCATATTATACTTATTATACAGGTATTTTCCATTTTTTTTTTTTTACTGTATGCTCATAGATTCATTTTTCCTCTTTCCATGACAGCAAAAATGATTTATTCAATTTTATTCCTGCAAATTCATCATTAAATCAGCGCAATACCGAACCGCTCAACTTAATAACCCCAAGCAGCAAGAGAAGTAAAACAGATGTCACAGCATACTCTTATCAAGAAACCGAAAACAGGTGTGAAAGTTATAAGGATTGAAGTGTACGACACTATAAATTTTCCCGATTTAGTTAGCTCAATATGTACTTGTAATGCTGAATTGTGTGTACAACATGTAAAAAATATTTTAATGTGTGATATTTATAAATCTATAAAAAAAAAGTTAATAAAGTATCGAATTTAAATACGTAGGTAATTTACAATACAATAAATCTGTTTGTTTTAAAATAAATGAATATGTGTATTTGATATCTTTGTATCCAACATTTTATCAAAAATAATATCGTTAATGATGTGTATGTCTAAAGAACTAATGGTGTTAGTAGAAAGCCATGTAATCGGTTAGGAAATAAATAGCTTATAAATTAATTATCCTTGATTTGTTTTATTTTATGATAAGATTGTGTTGTCACATCTAAATGATCATCACACAAATGCCTGCCCCCGTCGGAAATCGAATCCGAGCCTCGCGGTTGGTCGATTTAGTTAGGCGACTAGGCTAGCCACTCGACCAACGAGGCGGTCAAACTGCTATACAATCACTGTATACCTAGACTACAGAGTCGATCTATTTACCTACGTTTTATTATTTTCTGCACGAGTGCAGATGCATACTGACCTGGGTATTACCTATTAGTTTCAAATATCATCTTTATTGATGTTCTCGCGAATATTTTGTAAGCATTATGCACTCTGAACCTGTGTGGTCCCTCCACACATATGACGAAAAGTATAGGCTGAATAGATCGATGCATCTTTAATATTAAAATGAATCGCTAAATGTGTTGGTAAGCGCATAACTTCCGAACGACTGGACCGATTTAGCTAACTTTTTTGTTATTGTATTACTTATAATCAGGAGAAGGTTCTTACGAAAAGAAAAACCGGGAAAGTTGCAGGGAAGATGGGAAAAATAATACTTTATTATTTCTCATACTGAACGGGTGAATCGAAGTTTGCCTAGTAGTAGTAGCCTAGTCTGCCTGCTTAATTTATTTTTAACGTCGTTCATTACACTGAACACCCTCTCAACATCGGCATTTGAATGTGGTAATGTTAGCACTGTAAAAGCCAAAGAAACTAGCTCGCTGTAACAATTTTCGTTATTTACATCCTTAAAATCCGATACTTCAACCCAAAATTTTACTGTATCAGTCACGTTTTCTCAATTGTTGATGGTTAGGCTTTTCCATTGCGCAACAATTTTATCAATAGTTTCTGGATTGTGTACAAAGTGTTCTGCTAACTTCACAACTTCGACGAGCCCTTTGTTTGGTTTTAAAGCATTGGTGGCGCTCATAACATTCATATCTTTCAGGAGATTAACATTTTCAGGAAGCTGCTGTTGCAATTGTTTTATTAGTTTTATCGTGAACTGAACGCAACGTTTTCTTAATGCCTGTTTTTTGGTATCTTCCAAGGTTTGGATAGCGTTCTCAAAACTGTCGCCGAGATAAGGAGACGGATCAAGGTAATCAGCAACGTTATCTTCAAAAATATTGAAAGAGCGACGTCTTCCCGGGATCATTACTTTATCACATAACGATTCCATCAATTTTATCAAAGTTTCTAATAATCTTGTTGGATCTGCATTTTCGCCTTCGAATGCTTTTAACGCCGATTGTACCTGGCCAAGTGCTTTTTATATATTTTTATATATATATTATTTTATATAAATTAAATAAACTTTATTTTGATAATCAAAGTACCCTTCATAAAGAAGTTCAGCAGTGTAGCAGTTATTTTTTGTTCTGGCAATCTCAAAAAAGAGTTTAAGCTCCAACCACTGGTCTAAAATTCTATGCACTGCTGGTTCGATTGAGAGCCATCTAGTGGCACATTTTTGTAAAATTTTTAGAGGTTGTCGTCCGAAATTGATACTTGCGTATTCTTGACGTCGACTTGGTGATATAGAAAACCAATTATATGTTTCTCATAAGAGAAATTCGATGTTTCGAGAGACAGCTTCTTCTGAAGCATGAGAAACGGCCAGTTGTAGTGAATGGCAAACACATTTTACTAAAATTATATGTGGCAAACCGTATTCTTCTTTCATAATTTTATATACGCCGTTATTGATACCAATCATAACACTGGCATTATCAGTGCCAAATCCTACTAAATTGTGAAGGTTCAATCCCATTTCATCTTGAACTGTCTTAAAAATAGCATTTACAATACCTCTGGCATCTGACGTCTCGAGTGGGCTCAAAGCAAAAAATGTTGATTTTATTTTCTTCATAGAAGAGCTGAAGTATCGTATGACGATGCCTAAGTACTTTTGTACGGTTATGTCAGTGGATTCGTCAATTATGAGGCTGTACTTGTTATCACCAATGTCCTGTTTTAAGACAGATTTAAAATGCGGCCCCAAAACATTTTTTAAGATTTCACTACATTTTGTTTGGTGTAGTTTCATATTACTGGCGGCATTTGAGTCATTTGAGTCTGCAAAAGCTTTTGCACACAATTGACTAAGGTGGTCAATCGGCAAGACAGCTGTGTGTTCTGCAACGAACGACAAACGAACGAAAAAAGTGGTTTTAATTTGTCTATATGTTTTTTAGATTCCGAATGTCGTTTAATTTCAAATATTCTTGCATTAAATTCAGTTTTACAGAAGGAACACATTGCTTTTGAATTATTTCGGAGTACAGGTCGAAGCCACTTTTTGTATTTTGGATCGTCTTCCCCTCTTTTCTATAACTTTGAATATAAGCACTTTTTTACGTAAAGGAACTTCCATTTCCGTCTCACTGTCACAGAACACAAAACAAATCGAAGTTTATAAAATAATTAATAGTTTGAATCGGGTAATTATCGCGCACAATGTCACGACACGTCGATGCAGACTAATTAAGACGATGAATGAAAAAAGTTAACGAAAAACAAACAATGTTAGACAAAGAAGGAGTTAAGTCTTAGAGAAAAAGACAAACATAGCACTATGACGCACCGCACGGGGCGGGCCCATATTTACCTTTATTTTCAAGTTCACGGGAATCCCTTACCTAAGTGCCGCAGACTACAGACTACACTAGTTTGCATTTTGTTACTTCAGCCGAGGCTGTTTTTGTGAGCGAACAGCCAAAATCAAAATTAGTGCTAGAATTAGTGCTAGGTGCTGTTTCTTAAATTTCAGTGCTAGGCACATGAAAATAATGCTAGATCTAGCACTCAAAGTGCTGAGTTGGCATCGCTGGGTACGAACGGCAATCTGCATACAAAGTGCATACATATCGGTAAACCAAGTCCAGTAGGCAAAGAATATCTCACGAACCTGGCCTGTCTGGCTTCTTTTTATACAAACACGCCCACCCGATCCCTCCGCTAATATCTGAGCGATAATAATAAACTTAATACTATTGGTTGCTGGGGAGTTTGTTTTGCCGTTTCTACTTCTTCTATGTTAGTAATCTAGTATTCTCAAATATTTTTTGTAACAACATCTTACATGTAAGTAAGTAATTTAAATTGAATATCATTTCATTAAAATATTGTTGTAAATAATTTACGTTCTTCCTGATTCATTCTCAACAATAAATCAAATTACTAGATACGAGTGCCACCATGGGTTATTGTACAATTTGATCTAAACATGTAAACATTAAGCACTAACCTCGCACACGAAACATGACAATGGCAAGCGCTGACGATATAGTGGTAGGAATAGTAAGGCGGCTGTAGCAATCCAGTCAAGTTTTTGTACATCATTCTGCCACCATACTGTGTTTGACTGTTGTGTTGTCATATATCAGCACCAAAAGAATGCTTTTTCGAGCCTGTCTGACGTCAGTGGGTGTTTAGTTATTTGACTGTGTATATTGTATTGTATATTTTTATAAATGTAGGTATGTAACTCTGCATGGATTTTTGTAAAGTAGGTAGTTTTAAGTTACCTTCGCAAAAAAAATAGCTATAATAAATCAAATTTTTATTTCGTATTCAGTTAGTCTTAAATCAGTAACAAATTAATGATTCTGGTGATTATTTAAGACAAACAAGATTAAACTGAATTCAATATACAGGGCTTTCTCAAATTAGTTAACGATATTTTAACCACGGGCTCGGAATGCGCGTCTGGAAACATAAAAAATAAAAAAAATCTAAAACGAAAAATAAATAAAATATTACAAAAATTAATTCTCGCAGTAACGCATGGGGGTCAACGAACTCTCGTTCGCAGCTCACAGCTGATTGTCTCTCCGCTCACGGCTGCCGCGTGAATTGTCACTACCTAGTACCTAGCTACTTAATGTTTATTTGTACCTACAGGATACTAGGTATTATGTAATTTACTATTATCTGTTAAATTGCTAAAAGCCCTTAATGTTTTTGTTTTTTTGAAATTTTAATCAGTTAAAAAACTACATGTCACACAGTACAAATATCTCGGTCAAGAATTTTATTTTTTAATTTAATATGTAATACTTACTAAGTATTAATTATTAGTGAGCCGCGAAAGTAACCGCTGTTGCTAAGTCATAAAAAATCATAGTTGTAAGTTCTGATCAAGGTCATGTATCGATGCGCTTGCCGCTTCGATCGTCCGTCGTCGACTCCCGCCCCGCGCGGGGGCGCTCCTTACAAATTATTATTTCTAATACAGTCATTTTTCAAATCAGTTGATTTTTGATCGTGTTTGTGATGTGTTATGTTTTTGTTTGCGTTTATTTTTCGCGAAGTGTTCATGAGTACCTTTCCAATGGTGAAAATTTAGTAAAGGGTGGCTAGTGTGATCACCTGACCTGACGCCTCCCGACTTCTTCATGTGAGTAGGGTCGAATATTTGACTGACGTGTTGAACCTTACAATTGAACTGAACTTGCCTTAAAAAGTTATAGGAAAATAGGAACCTACTAGCAATACTTAAAGACACATCAACAACCGTGCTAAGTTTTGCATTGAGTACCTACAATGGTGGATGTGTTTAAATATGGATGTAAATAGTGTGAATAGGTGGGTACGCAAATCATTTTTGTAGTTAGGTGCATAGGTACGTAAGCCTGATTCTTATCTTTACCACACGCCTACATTCACTAGTTTTTTATGATTAATCAGTTCAAAGCCTATCATTGGGATAGGACACGTAATAAATGTAACACACGCGCCATGCCTAGTATCTAGGTGTGACGTGTCGTCGGCCGTCGCGCGCGGGTGACGGGTCATTGAACTTGAGCAACTGAATATGAGTTATTAAAAATGTTGTAATTAATTTATTTTAAGTCCGATATTTTTTTTAATATTTTTTACTGATTTAGTTATATATTCAGAATGTCCAGGTAAAATATCGTGCACTAATTTGAAAAGACCTTATATATAAGTTCAAAATTGTTTATTTATTTATTTAATTCTTTATTGTATACAATTTATGACTTAAAATATGGACAGTGATTAAGAGAAATGCACAAAAAGTGGGCTTATCTCTAGGTCTACAGATTTCTTCCAGGCAACCCTAAAATTTAGATTCTGTGATGAAACAGTAGGAGGCTTCATGCGCAATAAATAAATAACCTAAACATAGTAACAATATAAGAAAAAACTCAACAATGACATACTTTAAAACAATAGAACTAATATAAATAAATCTATATAAAAAAGAAACCTGCTAATTACAAATTGTTATGCAAGTGTTAATTAATACTCTTTCAACCGTTTTTTGAAGATGGTTTTGATTTTTTGTTCTATGAAATCACAAATTAACGAAAATTTTACAATAATCGTTGTAAATCTTTTCTATGTGAAAATGAGCGCCAAATTGAATTCAAATTTAGATTAATCTGGTTTGTGTTAACAGAGTTGATACAATTGTTACAAAAAATGTACATACTCGTTATAAAAATTCAGTCAAACTTTCAATGAGATAAATGATAATTTTGTTGCCCATTTACTTAACTTATTTTCAGTTATCGCTATATTATTTCATCATCATAGTAATATAACTAGTGAAACACGTTCAGTGATGTCAGATTAGTTTGTAAGTGAAATTTTTACAGGCTTTTAATATATTTCACCGTAATCTTGAATAGGTTTAAAACTTTTATTTTAAAATGTCAGAAGTTGTTATTTCTTTGACGTAATGTTCCATTTATTTTCTTTTTTTCCCTCAGAACAAGATAGCATACACCATAAATAAGTTTAGTTGGTGATCAGCAAAATTACCACCAATACTCGTTAGCTTACTTACAATTAATATCACAAATAAAAAAATTCAGGTTAACCTTGAACTCGTATAGTAACCCTTGCCTACTAGGTAAAATTTTTGTAAAAAAAAAATAATCACACGAAAATATGAATATCAAGAAATAATCATGAACCTTCATTACCGTTACTTAATAACATTCATAGAACAAATTTCTAGTTGTCAACAAGTTGAAAGTCAAATAATGTTATTAAATATATATATTTTTTAATTTCTACACCTTCTTCCTTCTTTTATTAATTGGCTTTAATGTATTTGACTAACCATATTCATTTTCTAACTCTTAAAGACTCTTGTATTATTTATTGATATCTTGTTGTCTAATGATATTCATTTTACTTTTTTAAGGGCCTGTAACTATACCGGAGAGTGAAGATGATGCAAGTTATAACGAAGAAGAATCCAATCATTCCGTAGCATTAAAAAATATCGATACACAATCACAACTACAAACCTTTCATTTAAACCCAAATGCGTCTACTCCAGATTTGGAATTCTCTGATGTACCTGCCGAAGGCGGTTCTTTTGATACTATACATAATGAAGTTAAATTTAACGAAAAACTTGTACAAAAAAAGGAGGATGACATTCATGAATGTTACAAATTTTTAATGTCACTGGCTAAACCTTTATGTAAGTTGGAAGAAAAGCGACAATATGAATGCACGCATCAAATGCTCCACATTATTATGTACAGTACCCGAGACCAACAAAAGGCAAACATGCATGAACAGCAACACCAACTTTATAATGATTCGTTAACAAGTTAATAATAAAATATTTCTATAAACAGTGTAAAATTATAATATTTTCTTAATGATCAAGCAGCTACAATAAAAACTTCTCTTTGGTTGAATTGATCGATATCTTTAATCGCGGAACATTAAATTAAGATTAAACAAAGTTATTCTGATAGCCTACAATAATAAACTTAGCACTACCTATGTTAATTTAAATAAGAAAATGACATTAATTATTAGATATGTAAAAGTAATTATTTTGAACTTTAGTCATAAAATCAGCATTCTTATATAACTAAACACTGTATACCTACATTATATTAAGAAAAACATTGTCATTATTTTGGTTTTTAAGTAACGTAAGATTTGAAGTTTAAAAAAACATTAAATCTATAAAATCAATTATTTTTAGATCTAAAATCGTTTGAAACATATAATAGCACGTTTATCTCTTCAGTGTGATTACTATCATGCCATTGGACACATAGTATTTTCGATTATAAATGTTTTCAACTATTGTCAGAATTATTTCAAATAAAAAGTATATCAATCACAAGGTTATCTTTCATTGACATTCTCATATTTGATAAAATGAATTTCAGGGATGAAAATAATCGTTCTACACTAACTTGAGTTGCTGGAGCTGAAAACACAATTTGTGAAAGTTTGTAAAGAATAGGATATAACGATTTCTTTGATCTCCAGTATGTAAATATGTCCTGTGAATGATCAAGAAATGGCTCATCGAGGAAACGAATTAATGAATCTTTTAATGTATCAGTTTGTTGAGTATTATTGCGTGATATATTTTGACTAAGGTTTTCTAAATATTTTTTTACTATAAAATCTCTAAGCCTATCTTCTGCTAATTGTGTTTGTGGAATACTGTCATTATTTTCGGTACTTGCAATACTCGATGGCATAATATTTTCTTCATTTTCTACACGATTCCTATCTTCTAATGAAATTGTTCTAAAAATTCTTCTAAAAAAATCTGATAAGTTTTTATGAGGTGTTCTCTTGCAGTTGACTGTTGGTCTCCCGATAGTACACCATTATAGCGAGGATCTAAATAAATAGCACTAAGAAATACTTCATTCGCGAACAAAGTTTTTTGGCGTTCTTTCATAAGTTCTTACATGTATTTACTTAAATTTGTGTTGATAGGATTAATTGCCAGCTCACATTTAAGCCAACAGCCATATAAATCACTCATTGTTAATTGTTCAATCTGTAATAGTTTTGTTAAAATACGTGTTGGTTTTAGAGATTTATGAAAATCATCTACCACAGGCCATTTTTCAGACAGAAAAAAAAGGTCATTGTTTGATACTCCAGACAAAAAATCTAGAAGGCGTTCCACCATATCATATGTTGATCCCCAGCGTGTTGGACAATCTAAAAATGGCTTTCGCTTACTGCTCGCTCTAAGAAACATTGCATTCTGGGTTCGAAGCTTTTTCACTAAGATGCGTACCAACATAATTGCACTTTGCATGTTTTCATCTTTGCATGCATCTCTTACTACTAACTGTAGAGTATGAGCGGCACATCTTTCAGTTTGAATTCTTAAATTTTCTTATTGAAGTGATGAAGATAACGCTTTGTCAAAATGGTGTCGAAAAATATCAGGGTCAATTCTATTCTATTCTCATCCTCGATGTCAACTTATGTCGTCATCATTCCTATCGACATTAGAATCAGTAGACGATGAATTTAGTTTCTGTTCTAAAAGTTTTGTCATCTTTAACATATTTACACCGTTATCAGTTGTACAGCAATATATTTGATTAATATCTAATTGATACTGATTTAGACAGTCAATCGCATTTTGAGCTAAATAATCACTAGTATGTCTTGCATATAATTCAATTACACCTAGGTTTTTGACCCGGATTTTGTCATTTATGCTGTACTGAATGTTGATGCCAAGAAAACACCTTGTTCCTAGCGTAGCAGCATCTACTTTTAGTGGGAAGAGTTTACTTTATATTTCTTTATTAGCAAGATAATTACGCATTTCTGTGGCGGTCTTTCATACACATTTTTTTTACTTTGTGCGAATCAATTTTACTTTGTCCTACCTGAGCCGGGATCAAAGCTATAATATTTTGAAATGCATCATCATCTATAAGAGCAAAAGGTCGGCCATGCACAGTAGTTAATTTAACACATTGTTGAAGAACATTTGTGTCACTTTTCAGTTTTTGAGTAGTAGGAGTGGGTGAATCGCTCGAATCATCATTAGTGAGAGCAGCATTCCGTTCTAAAACTTGTCGGAAAATTTCGGGATGTGTAATTTTAAGGTGTTTCATTAAATTGGTTCAAAAGTGACCCTGAAAAAAAATATAAATATTGCTAGCTGGTCTTCAATTAAATGTGAGAAAACTTTTATCACACGCTTGCTTCTCTTTGCACGAATTTGATTAAATAGTTTAGATTTTACGTACATGCATGGACCTACCTGGCTTCCTCCCTATTTACTACGCTTTTCAAACAAATATAAGGGATTCGGAGACACTTGACACCACCCTCTCATAATAACCAAGCGATTTGATAGTAGAATGTCCACCTGGATCTCCTCGGGGTACCTATATATCCATCCACATTTGCCTTGCCTTGTCTATTTTGTCAATGTTTAATTTTCCTACATAACCGAACCAGTGAAGCATGCCTACCCTTACTGAAACATTAACTTAACAAACGAAATTCTTAAAAACCTATGTTTTATCGGAATGGGTTTAATATTATCTGTAGGTACCAACATTTTTTATTTGCAACTTTTTTGTATATATGCATAACTCATGAAAACTCGATTACCTGATTTATTTTAGGGCCAAATATACAGGCTGTTCCGAAATGTATAACTCGCATTGATAATAATAGGATTATTGAGCTACTTAAGGAAGTTGATTGGGAGGAAATTAGTAAACCCAACTGCCCCAATTTATTGTACAGAAATATACAAAAGAAATTGGAAGATTGCTACGAAAATTCAAAATACACAGTAAAAATTAAAAATTCGTCAAAAACAATAAAAAATTGGATCAACAAAAGTGTAATTAGAGCTTGTTCATTTAGAGACGAGTTGTTCAATTTGTGGAAGAGAGACACCATTAACATTATAGCAAGACGCGATTATAACAAAGCCAGGAATTATGCAAATAAATTAATATGTAAAACTAAAAATCAATACATAAAATCTGAAATAATCCTTAATAAAAAAAACCCACGTCAATTATGGCAATTGCTTAATAAAATGACTGGTAGAGTACAAAAATCTGTAGATGATGTGATCTTGTCCGCCTTTGATGTAAGCAATATTTCCAGTAAAGTTATTGAAAACAATTTTGCACATAAATTCGTTTCCGGTGTTAAAACAATTGCTTCAAATTGTTCTATTAGGTTATTGAATCAAGCAATGTTTGCGCTTTATAGTCGCTTAGGAGCAACGAGCGTTTGAATTTTTTACATTTTATGTAGGTAGGACAAATATTTTTCATTCAATTATACACCTCAGTTTCATTCACGTTGTGCCTTTCATTTTTATCCAAAAAGTCACACCATCGGCCATTTCAAAGTCCCCAACAAGCAACTTACATGAAATCACAAAATGTAACTATGCGTTTTAAGCCGGCGAGTGCAAAAGATATTAACAAAATCATTAATTCTTTACACATACGCAAAGCACCAGGAATTGACGGCATACGGGCGATTGATATAATAAGAATAAGGAACAAAATAAGTGAGTGCTTAGCTAATTTAGTTAATAGAAGCATAATTCATGGCAAATACCCGACAACTTTAAAGACCGGCATAGTACGACCTATTCATAAAAAAGGAAATAAGTCAAATTATGACAATTATAGGCCTATCAGTATTCTGCCTGTTGTAGATAAAATAGTAGAAAAATAGATAGCTAAGGAAATTCATGAATTTTATTATTATTATTATTAACTCTTTATTGTACACAACAAAAAAAAAATACAGAAAAACTTAAGACTAAAATAAACATAAGTACAAAGGGCGAGCTTATCTCAAATGAATGAAATTTCTTCCAGCCAACCCGTTAAAGGAAAACAATAAATGGAATATGTAGACCTGGTGTACAAAACTATACAAAAAAATCGATTCGATTATGGTTTATGTCTACTAAGATTCAAGTTTCAACTTGCCGCGCAACTACGTGCCGCGCGCTCTGATAAAATTGGCAACGTCGCACTCATTTGTAACCTGGGTTTGAAATACCGGTATTTTTAGGAACCGGTATTAATGACCTTGAAGCAATACCGATACCAAGGCGTTACCTATACTGTTTGTACCGGTACCAGACTTAGTACCGGTACTGTTACTTTAAGGGTTCTGATACCGGTACTGTTTCAATAATACCGGTACTAGAAAACATATTACTTATCATTTTTTCTTCAATCGAATATATCTCTGTTCCTTCACGAGAGATTAAAATAATACCGATACATAAAAAGGAAAATTGGCAACTTCGCACTTGTATTTAACGGGTTCCTTTATTGGATACCGGTTTTTATCGGTATTAATACCGGTACTTGTTAGATACCTGTATCGGGTCAGTACCGGTATACGAAGTACCGGTACCCACTTTGGAACCGGTATCCAGGTATATAAATTGCAAGAACCGCTAAATACCGGTATAGAACCTGTACTTTTCGTACCGGTTTCAAGCCTTGTTTGTAACGGGTTGGAACCTTTATTCAATACCGCTATTTATCGGTATAAATACCGGTACGTGCTCGGCTTTGGTACCGGTTCCAAGCCTTGCTGGCGAGTCATCATCTCACCTTAGCTACGTATACTACACGTTGTCATCACACGGAAAATGGGTGGTTCTAGTAGCAAAGAAGAAGTGGTAATTGCCCTAACATCGGGAATTGACAGTGATACGGCTCGGATGCAGCAACTTCAAGAGACCAATAATGCTATTCTGATTACCATTTCCACCGTATTGATGGTTGGGTTTCTAGTGGTTATATAAAAGCTGTATAACCATTGCCATAAGAAGAAGATACAGCGTTGCATTAATGAAACAACGCTACAGCGATATTCCAGTATCTTGCGAAGACATCAGATATATTCGGGTGCTCTACCACGAGTTGGAAAGGCCGAGGTGGTCGACGTCTAGTTGTGGCGACGGTAGCTGCTATCATCACGGTCGTATGTTCAATGTAGTGATCAGTGAAGTGTCGGGTCAGCGATAAAAAAATCCAAGTGTAGTGATTATATCGTAATGGTATGGCTGCGATGGATGGATGGTACTTGCGATTTAGCAACTAATCCATGAAATGAACTACTTGACTGAGATTGACCACTATCAATAATAGCGTGCCAAAATCTTTGCTTAGCTTTAATATCAATGTAGGTGATTGATGAATATTAGCCTTGCGTGGATAAAACTAGTTTTCACTGCCTGACGTCAGTGTAGACTTGGCCATACTGTGTTTTTGATCAGTAGATTTACTAATCTCGAACATCACTCGTTCACATAGGACACCTTATTTTTTTCTCATAGAACTTTTATTTAAGTATTGCATGCTATCAATATGCTTCCGTGAACGGCTTTCAATGTCATCTAACGTTTATGGTTAGATAGAAAACGGGTACTTTCCGATGAAGCCATTTAATTACTATATTACCGTCTCGCATCAAATGGCTATCATAATATAAATATATGGTGGTAGGCAGGTGATGTGAATGATGCCAGCGAGGAGTAAATAGTCCAGTTGTTAATAAACAGGTATATTATTTACATACCAGGTTCACATACATCAATTTTATGTGGCATGTTATGTTACTACATAAATCAGTTTTGTAAATATATTTAAATATATTATGTAATTATTTGGAAATTATAAAAGCATACGTATTTAATAACGTGAAGTATTGAAATAAAGATAAATAGGCTACAAATATTATTCAAAAAATACCTGACCTACAGTAAGTCGATTGACAACCATAATCTCAGTGACATTGACATTCTGAATGTTATATTACATACATACATACATATCTTCACGCCAAGTCCCTTACGGGGTAGGCAGAGAGT
>NJDD01004333.1:0-19978 GCA_002245505.1 Calephelis nemesis
CCTACTTGTTGCAAAAGGTCAACGCTTACAATTTGTTCACAAGTTATATTTTTACGGTTGAACCGAAGCTACAATGTTCCATTTTTGTAGGATATCCACCCATTAATGTTCATTTGGCCATGCACAATATAATCAGCGAGATCTAAGCCCACTTGACTTGGTGACCAAGAATTAGCAGCAGCAAAAATACGAAAATGAATGAATGAGCTATTTATTGTGCACAATTTGACCGCCTCGTTGGTCGAGTGGCTAGCGTACTCGCCTAACTACATCGACCAACCGCGAGGCTCGGGTTCGATTCCCGACGGGGGCAGGAATTTGAGTGATGAACATTTAGATGTCTGCATTTCCGGGTCTGGGTGTTTATTAAATTTATTCTGGTATCTATTTAAGTATTTATATGTAATAATATCGTTGACTAACACCCATAACACAAGCATATAATTTGCTTACTTTGGGGTTAGATTCAATTTGTGTGATTTGTCCAGGGATATTTATTTATTTATTTATATTATTACAATTAAACTTACTATAAAATAAGTACAATTAAGTATTAACACGAGCATATTATTATAGTATAAAGTACACAAAAGGTCTTTACGCCAAACAAAGCGATCTCTACCAGACAACGTTTTTGTCTGAGGAGACTATATAAACATAGGTTCTGTAGGTAAAGAGAATAAACATACAAAAACTATAACATGAGATTAAAATATTAATAATAACAATAAGGATAAAAACAAGAATAGTATAAATGTAAAACTTAAATAAACAAGATACACAATTTCAAACTAAGACATGTTACATAATTTAAATGGAAGTAAATATACCGTATTTGGCTTTTCAAATAATGTACTTTTACTAAAGTTTTAAAAGTAGTCAAAGTTTAGACAGCGTTACTAGGTGGTAGAATGATATGCCTCGTATATTCCTGTTTCGTCTGTATTGGTCATTTTAGTGAATAGAATATATTTTATTTCATTTAAGTCATATGAGGTAAAAAAAAGTATCTTTGCGCCCTTATCCTGGAATAACAACTAGCCGAAGCTACTAAGTCCCATAATGTTATAGGTGACAAACTTCGCCAACCGGGCTCATATCCAATCCCGGGCAACGATGTTTTTGTTATTAAATACCAAAAACACATTATCTTTTTATTGCTTGAACAGGGGATCGAACTTGGGACCTGAGAATGAGTAGTTTTTCTGGATACAGTGACATGGCAGTCCTACAGGTGATACGAGGTAGAGCTAAATGTGCTGCAGATTGATCTTTTGAACCTATTTCCTTACCTTAACCTTTAGCAGTTATTTGTATAAGACGTAGTGACTATATCGTTAAAAATGAAATTAAGGTAAGCAGATAATAAACGTTTAATATTTAGTACCTGGATGCCCAAGCTTTGCTCGGTATTTTTGTAGCAAACACTCATTGACGTCGTGTCACTGAACAATGCCATCTGCTGGAACAACTTTATTGCTCAAAAAATAGTATTATTATTATATATTTATCAGGAAGAGTCACATTTTTCAATTTAAACACGAATAATATGACATTTTCTAAAAATGATTCCTAGTTAGATCGATTTATCGCCCCCGAAACCCCCTACCTCTTGGTAAAGAGTATTTATATTCTTTGCCCCCTACGTACTAAATTTCATGAAAATCGTTGGAGCCGATTTCGAGATTCCAATTATATATTTATACAAGAATTGCTCATTTAAAGATTCAGTCTTTCTTCATTTACGACGGTCAGCCCCAAATGTTTGTACAATCTGCAAGTTTTATGGTGTTTTTTTTGTTTTAATATCTCTCTGTTTATTCGGATCTCCTGTGTAGTATACACCATATTCCTTTTTATGTATTAAGTAAGATAGAAGATAGACTTGCACAATGGACCCGTCAAGACAGTGACGCACCTACAACTTCTATGGTGTCTATAAGCAATTGTTGTTAGGGGGTAAGGGATGTTAGGGGTGCACGGCGCCCGGGCGCACTATCCTAGAGGGCGCGATACGTATTTAGGACTACATGACCCAAGAGAGACTAACAAATTTGTTCGTTATAGTAGACTCAAAAGATTACGAAACCTTTTGCAACTTAATCAATTACTCTGATATTTAATTAGCTGTAGATAACAATAAAGTATACTTTGTTAGATATAAAATATAATAATCAAATTTTCTACGATAATGTAATATAGAATACAAATATATATCTTAAAATAAAAAAAACCAAACTACAAGCTAGAAATATAAAGTTTGGAACGTAGGTATAGAATTTTTTTCTCGTGTTGGTCCGGGTTCCTTTGCAGAATAGACCATATTTTGCCTTCCTGCCAGGCAGCTCGTTAAAGGCGAGCATAGGCTTACAGTCACTAACACCGTAACATCTGACTAGGTGGTAGAGTTTCGCAGCGACTCACCCGGATTGCGGATTGCTCAGGTGGGCAACGCACCATTACCACCTTTGGTGTCTTTAGGCGGCGTGAATTTCTTACCATCAGGAAATCTGTCTGCTTGTTTGCCTTCCGGTATTATAAAAAAAATGTTATGACCATATGTACTACATTTTTTGTGAAACTAAGCAAAAAACAATGTTGTTTTAAATATAAAAATTAATTCTCATTTCTTTTGGTCACCGCATTACGCGTGAACGAAGAGATATTTTTCACAAGTTTTTTTTGTTAGTTATTATCAAAAGTCAACTCTGACTATATTTTGTATTTTTTCATTAAACTATATTTTGTATACGAACCTTCATAATATCAAAAAGTCATTATTAAAAGTTCTTTGTCAGGAAAACTAGTCTTCTTCCTTATTTAAAAAAAAATCCCTAATCCTTTTGGTCATCGCATCGTGCTTGAAAGGATACACCGAGTTTACCAATCCTTTTTTGTTGTATTAGTTATTAACAGGAGAAGGTTATAGGAAAAGTAGGTTTGTTTCAATTCCATATTCGAAGCTATAACACGGAAAGGTCTGTCGATTAAGCTAGTCTATTATTTCTATGAAATAAAAATTGCCCTTAATAATCACACCACGGATGGGCCAATTTTGTTAATTATTTTTTGTTATACCTATTAGTTATTGCCAGGAGAAGGTTCTTATAAAAAAAAGGAATACTTATGGTTAGTATAGGAAGTCGGTCAGCTCAATTAGTAAAGGTACAATAATATAAAATAACGAACCATGTATTTTAAGATTTAACAAAACTGAAACCCTGACGGAAGACATAACCATGTGTCTTAACTCTCAAGTGAAGAAATGTGTTAACTGCAAAGCTGGTAAAAAGCATTAAATATGTTTTTTTTTAAAAGAACATACCCCGTGTTTACCCCGTGTTGGTCCGGGCTCCTTTGTAGAATAAACCATCTGCCTTCCTGTGCCAGGCAGCTCGTAAAAGGCGAGCATAGGCTTGCCGTCACTAACACCGTTACATCTGACTAGGTGGTAGAGTTTCGCAGCGACTTACCCGGATTGGTATCACCGCCTTACCTATTCCTACCGCCATAACGTCATGACGTGTTCCGGTTCGGAGGGTAAGGTAGCCGGTTAACTTACTTTTGCTCGAGGCCTAACATCCCGGCCTCTGGTTGGCAACGCACCATTACCACCTTCGGTGTCTCTAGGCGGCGGAAATTTCTTACCATCAGGAAATCCGTCTGCTTGTGTGCCTTCCAATGCTATAAAAAAAAAACATATTTTTATCAATACTTTACTAGTTGATTGAAACATGTTTTACACGTTTTAAACATGTTTTAGATTAAATTCATAGGTATATAAATAAAATAACACGTATAAGAAAAAACAAAAATGTCTATTACATGTCACGTTTAATCATGGTGACCTGTAACTCTGGTTACTACATACAATAACACCAGCCTGTCACCTAGGTTTTGTTAAGATTTTTTATTTAATTTCAATTACCAAATAAGACAATAAATAAAAAAAAATATCATTTTTTTCATTCAGCAGTTTACACCTAAGATGGAATGGATTTTTTAAAATGTTGGTCCGGGTTCCTTTGCAGAATAGACCATCTGCCTTAGTACCAGGCAGCTCATAACAGGCGAGTGTAAGCTTACCGTCACCAACGTAGTAATATTCTACTAGGTGGGGTAGAGTTTACCTATTCCTTACCTACTCCTGCCGCCATAACGTCAGTGCTGACGTTGACGTGTTCTGGTTCGGAGGGTACGGTAGCCGGTAAACTTACTTATGCTTGAGGCCTAACATCTTGGCCTCAGGTTGGCAACGCACCATTGACACCCGTAGTATCTCTAGGCAGCATGAATTTCTTATCATTAGGAAGTCCATCTGCTTGATTGCCTTCCAATATCATTAAAACAAAAACTTTTTTCATTTCCTTTACATTTGAACTCAACCCTGAACTTCTTGGTATATTATAAACATACTTTAAATTGTTTTCGTAGGCAAAATTAGTTAAAATGTTACATAAATCAAACGAGAAGCATACTTGGATTCTGTACAGGTTTCGGAATCAGCCTACCTTGTACCTGTTGTCTAGATTTTACGTTGCTCCGTCAAGGTTACTTGTGAGAGGCTGAACAAAAATTGTACAACCATTAAATTGTGAATGATCCATTAAACTATTATTGAATTCACTACCATTTTTTTACATGTTATCTAGCCGACTCGGCAAATTTCGTATTACTTAAAGTTACTAGCAGTATGTGTATGGAAATAAAAATGTATTGTTTCCCTATTTTCCTGTTATTTTCCCGGTTTTTTTACCTATGATCGTTCTCCTGACAATAATCAACAAAACAAAAGCAAGAACAATTAGCAAAAACTGCTCCATCCGTTCAGGCGTGATGATCACGCTGAATAGGAATTAATTTTTATTTATATAGATTACTAGCTGCCCGGTACGTGCTTTGCTACGTATAAACTGAAATATTAAAAAAAACTATGTTGGAACATCAAATTCATTTAGTCATAAAAAAAATATTTTAACAATTGCTAGCTATTTTAAAAACTTACCTAATCCAAAACATTTAGATAAACAATATTTTTTGTTTTTGCATTTTGAGCATGAAGAACCAAAAGGCTGGGGGTACCGACTCTGGAACAAGCAACATAAAGTTGGCCATGTGAAAAATATATGAAAAATTATTAAAAAATCAACCTAGACAAAAGAAAAAAACAACCGAAAAAAGTTTCAATATTATGACAGCACAATCCTCATCTGGAAAAGTTTCAATTTGACTAAAAACACCCATTAACAAAATGATCCGCCATTTCTTGAATTCATTTAGGTATTACAAAAAATGTGATAAATGAAGAACCGCTCGACCGATTTTATGCAAACTTCACATAAACCACCTACTAAATAGTCCGGACAAAGCCTAAAAATTTGGTTTGGATAGATGAGCCCGTTTTTGAATTATAAAATTACACGAAAAGTTGCATTGATTTTTTATACAGGATGACTGGTGAGATACCTTCAATATTTGAGGACGTGATAGTATGCGAACATATATCATGAAATAAAATAACATAAAAACGAAATATTAAATAACTTCTTAGTAAACTTCGTACACAGTACACCGAGAGTCCAGTATTTAACTGCGGAATAATTGGACAACGCGCGGACACCGCGGTAGCGGGATGGAGGGCGGGGGTGACGGCGGCATGTCGTGTGCCGCGCCGCACGTGACGGAGTATAATGTCCAAATTTCACTTATTTTTAGAGATATTTCGATAAAAAATTAAGCTTCTATTTTTTTATATCAAGTTAATGAGAATCGAGTACCGAGTACTCTCCATAAGTATTGAAGGTATCTCACCAGTCAGTCTGTATATGTATAGATTATATGTATCTAAATTGTAAAGTATCACCGTTTCTCATACACTTTTCACCGTATTTAAAAAGAGGAAGTTGTTATCTGATTGTAATTGATTTTTTTATGTTAGCAAAAAAGAAATTAGTTTTGACATTTAATTGAGTTTAAATAGACCTATTGATCTTGCAAAGGGATGTCGTATAAGGTGAGCATAGGTTATATATAAGTCATTACCAATAACACTACCACCAGTGTACTATGCATCAATTTGCCTTAGTAGACACTCTCCTTCGACTTCTCCTGCCAACATAATGAGTGTTTAGCACTGCCGTTTTGCAATCCGAAGTATAGATTAGCTGGTTTACAGGTACATAAGGCCTAATAGCCCGGCCACAGGGCAGCGCAGCACTTGAAACATTTTTATAGACAGTTTACTCTTACCATTAGAAGTCATGGCTTGTTGGCTGTCTTATATTTCAAGTGGACTATTATATCTATACTAATATTATAATGAGGAAAGGTTTGATTTTTTTTTTTAATGAATAGGCTCCGAAACTATTGGACCGATTTCAAAAATTCTTTCACCTTTATTATGCTACATTACTCCTGAGTGATATAGGCTTTGTTTCATCAAAATCGGTGCAGTAGAAGCCAAGTTACGCAGGCGAAGCTGCTTGAAACTGCTAGTATATTAGAATCAATTGCCAAAGATCTTTTTACTAGATAAACCTTCTTGGATAATTTTATTCTAATTTTGGTTGGAAGCGGTGTTTTCCGTTTCGTCCTATTCGATCATTAACCAGTGTTTTTTTAAATTAAACTCACCAAAAAGCGTATATTCTGTTTGCTCAGATGACATAAATCCAGTAAAAAATTAAGTAGAATTACACAAAAACTCAATTTTCGTGGAAGGTTAGAGCTATATATCATCACGAGTTGTTATCTGGTGTATAATTATTTGTAGAATGATGATGTTACGCACAGATGAGCGAGCCTATTATTGAAAACAATGTTGCCAAAGCGAATCGTAGACGTTAATTTGACTAAATGTTTTTATGTTCGTTTTCTTAGTTATCTATATATGAATTTGGACCCCTTTTTACGAAAATTGCGCGGACGCAAGAGCGTAAAATATAGCACACATTAAGTTTGTGTGTAGGAGAAGTGCAGAACGCTAATATTTTTTCAATAATAATGCTCATAAAGTACATTAAATCAACAAATAAAATATTACCCACACTACCATGCTTTTGACACACACACACAAACAAATGTATTGATGATAACGATAAAAGATCACAAATGGCGCACTAACTATTCAGAAAACAAAGTAGTTGGTCTTGAGAAATTAAGATGGCGTTCTTATCAACAAAATATTAAAATTTATTATGGTTGAACTTCGACCAATGGGTGACCACAAGTTATTATAATTCTTTGTTAAATCATATAATTGAAAATAAAAATTATGATCATGAAAGTGTTTTTTCGTGTTTTTAAAGCAACTTTAGTTTCTTCGTTGGTATCTATATAACGGAATCTTAGGACATATTTTTCGCTCACTTTGAAAGATCGGGTATAATTAATAGTTCACACAAGTATGGTGTATTGATGAAAAAATATCTTAATTAGATTTTTATAATGTAGCCTCCTATGTCCTCCTTCTCCCTCAGGCATCTCACAATTAGGTTCAACCGCAATTTTTTCCATAATTTTAGAAATGGCCTATTGATTTGTTTTTTTATTTGTATTTCCTTACGACTAAATTACAAAAATTTTTATATTTGGGCCGTGCAGAGTGCTCAGCCAGAGACATCATTATTTAAAAGGATTGGACTGTTCCCTACAACGCCAGCAACAAGGGCTGTCTCCCGGGAGACCGTACCTCGACTTGGTGCTGCGTTCTGGTTACTGGGTGGACTTGATGGACGACTTGACGAAAGAGAGTTCTTCGTCGCCGAGACCGTAGGTGACGGTGTAGTGTTTTATGTGTGACGTCACTTGTTGTCTAGGGATTTAAAGGGAATCTCGCATTTGCAATTATTATCGCATCGGTGGGATACGATAACAAAATTTGGTGGATATAGAGCCTATACCCACCAAACATCATTGTTAGAGATATGGGAAGAAAAACTTTCTGGTTTTATAAAATAACGGAGGTCTGGGCGTCGCGGGCTCTGGGTGAGCAGTTACACGCGGTTGCTAACACCGGGTTCGGATGGGAACATATACCTTGCCTTATCAACATGTCATATATCTGTGATGCTATGCCTTGACAATTATAATGACTTCACAAAGCCGGAATTTGGAGAACTATCAATAGCTACAGAAGTTAGAACTTTTATGTTATCTTATATTCAGGTCATATGATAAGACCGCCTGTGGGTGAGCCTTAAAAGAACCTTGTGGAGACAAATCTTAGTTGACCATGAGGTAATAAATAACCTTAGCTCTTCTTTTGTTCAGAAAAATAAAATATTTAATAATTAACCCTACGGTAAAATGTTATTAGCTTATTAAAATAATAGGTATTGAATATTTTTTGCGAAGGTGTGTTATATTTATACCTAGATCTTAAGTAAAAGCCAAACATCTTGAATTGATGAAAAACTAGCGGCCTGCCCCGGCTTCGCACGGTTATGAAATATACATATAAACCTTCCTCTTTAATCACTTTATCTATTTAAAAAACCGCATCAAATGTGCGCATTTCTCAAAATTTTCCGAACTATTATTTATGTGGTAAAATACAGTATTAATTTAATTGATTTTGATCGAGAAATTTTTTTATCGCGCGATGCGCCTGGACTTGTTGTACTTAGGATCTTCGGCCTGCGGTCTCGCTGTGAATTAGCTTGAAAAAGTATTATATTGTTCAGAGGTGTTACTTTCGTCCTAGTTCGCTATGATCATGATCTTTTTTTGATAATAAATGTAATGGTTTAAATAAGATAAGCTGTTTATAAATTTCAGGTAAAATTTAGTCACATTTTTAAACAAAGAAACACTTGTACTGTTTTACGTCTCACTTATAATTTATTACTTTGTAAATAGCCTACCGGTTTCGCTTATATTAGGCTATTTACAAAGTAATAAATTATAAGTGAAACGTAAAACAGTGTATGTAAGTGTTTCTTTGTTTAAAAGTATGAATATTTGGAAGTTTTACCAAGCGCCGAAGATGGAAAATATCAAATATACTAAAAATTGCATACACACATATTTTCACGACAAGTAAAAATATAAAAAATTACACACCTACAATATATACCGAGTTCGATGAGGACGCGTTGCCACCCTGAGACATTTACGCTATGGCAAAAAAGGTAAGGAATACCATAAGGCAAGAAGTTCCAGGACTATACCACCTAGTCCGACTGGCTGAACTAGTGACTGTGTAAGGTATATAGTTGTCACATCCCTACGCAGATTAGAAACAGTAAAAAAGTCGCTTGTGATGACGTGTAAGTAAGGTATGATGTCTACCGAGAAAGCTAGCTTCATTATGGGTAATCTCTCTTTTTCAGGTGTACCAAGACTAGGAACTCAGAATGTACAAATGTTATTTAGAAATTGCATTCGAGGCAGAATTGGATACGTCTGAAAACCCTGAGCTCCTGGCCATAGCACAAGAACAATGTAACGAGAACCCTGCGACCAGGGATGCAGTAATAAATGAACTGCGTCAAATGATTTTAGGTTTGTAAAAAGTATTCTAACCGTCTCTCCATTAAAACTAAAAAGTAGTAAAAGAAAAATCGCCGAAACAGTAGATTTAACTCAACCAGATGTAATTTTCAGTGTCATTTACATTAAAAATGTGCAAAAACAATTAAAAGTTATTTCGTAATTTAAATAACATACAAATATATTCAAAACAGGAAATAACATTAATATTCAAACACAAAATGTCTTAAAGTCAAAAATAGATAATATACCTATATATTATAATGCACACCTAGTCGCTAGAACTTAACTCTAAGTTTTACTCCGTTCCGTGTTTAGAAGGTCAAATTGTGTGCATACATTAAAATCTTTGTTTCAAGTTAACAACAAGCCAATACCATAAAATAACATGTTATGCAGCCTTCCTGCTATCCAATATACAAAAGTATTACGAAAATATAAAAAAAAGTGCGCACGTCTTCGCGTGGGCTTTGACAAAACAGTTACGAGTAGATATAAATAATAAGTTTAGAACCTAGAATTTTTCTAAAACGAAAGTACCCCAAGTTACTTCTTATTACATCAGGTATAGCTACAGCCAGTGAAAGTCCCGTCAACATTAGTTTAGCCGTTTTAAAGATTCGCCAAAACAAACAGACAGATACACGAAAATTAAAAAAAATATATTTTGGTATATGCATGGATTCGTATAAATATAGTTAAAAGCGGTTGTTTTATTATTAAAAACAGCCACTCCAACTTTATTTACTTGTATAGTTTTTTTTTAGATTTTATTCATCAGAAGAGATGATATCGGATCTCCTCTGACATGGTAATCATAGATATACTTGTATAGTTAACCGACTCTGAAAAAGAGGACGGTATTAATATGTTTGTTGTTCTAAATGTGTTTGTTAAAAGATTACTTACTTCGCCAACGGTGAATGGACTTTAATGTTTCTTTATTTAAAACTTAATTATTCGTCCTACGAAAATTTGATCAAGCTGTGATAACTGGTTTATGAATTAAACTTAATAATGCATATTCAAAAGAGTCTTCACACCCATATCGCCGAAAGGGTAAGAAGAGGTACAATCAGGGCCACGACTTGTCGAAGACCCTAAGTTCCACAATGTGATATGTGGCAAGCCAACCAGGCACATATTTAATCCCGAGCAACGTTGGTTCTTATTAGAAAATTTGAAAAAAAACAAGCGTATCGCTAACCGGGCACATATCCAATCTCGTATTATTATTATCATATATAATTACTAGCTGCCCCATCGAACTTCGTCCCGCCAACATTCGGATAAAAACTATCCTATCTTTTAAGATGGACCAAACTTCAGATATATATATGAAATTTTATCGAATTCAGTTCAGTATTTTTGGAGTTTATTGGCAACATATATCGTGACACAAGATTTTTATATATATACCTAAGACATCATCACCAACGTTAGTTTTTGTTACAAAATTTAAAACAATTCTATTTCTTTTGCTTTTGTTTATAATGCCGATGGCAACCAATTATTAATTAGGTTCTAAATAATAATGCACATTTTTTGTGTGTAGCTGACGTGGTGTTGTAGGAACCAGATTTTTGCAGATTTATTGCTTAAATATTCATTTGAATAGTCACTGTGATTTCTAAATCATTAACTAATATAATTTATTGGAGTATCAGTAAGTAAAATCGTATATTTCTTAATGACATAGCGATTATGTTTTCGTTCTATGGGAAAATTTTTCTTCACTGACATATATTACCAGCGGTTGAACTTGGTGATATTTTGAAAATAACACACTTAAAAATAAGTAATAACAGTGGTGTTGAAGTGTATGTAGTGATTAGCAAAATAATTATCTCTAGATTTCTATCAAGTGTAAGGTAGACAGAGTAAAAAACGATCGTTATAATTTTTGCTTTAATTAATAAGTACTAGCCTAGTAGTAAATATCTTTTAACGAATTTATATGTAAAAGTATATAAATAACAAAAATAGAATCTACAATATATTTAATAAAGTTAGATATTTTCACACTACAGTGTGGTAGAATATGTTGGTACGAATTAGTATTTTATAACAATTTTTAAACACACATAATCCGCAAATAAATAAATCTCATTTCATTTCATTTCATATCAAATGTAAACATAAGTTATACTTACACTTTCTGAAAAATCTAATTTTCAAAATTTTTTTAGTCTCATCCCAGTTCCCAAAACGCTAATCAATATTTATCCAAGATTTATCTTTTCATAACAGTTGTTTATCATGAGATCGATTAAGACTTCTAAACTGAAAATAAACTGTACAAAACTGACATAAACAGCTGTCATGAAGAGATAAATCGTAAATTAAAATTGATTAACATTTCGGAAACTTCGGCTTAGAGTTGCTTTATCTATATATAAAACAGCAAATAAGCAAGCGGCTCTTGTGATGGTAAGAAATAATCGAGATATGTAGATACCATAGAGGTTATTTGTGCGGCCCGAAAGTCCAGGCCAATATACATAACAATCTTCCGGAACGGAACACAACAGAGCCAAACATTGTCGTGATAGTAGCAGGAATAGGTAAGGCAGTGAATCCAAGCAAGTGGATACACAAATTCTACCAAAAATGTTATTTTAGTATACATACGGCATGAAGATTTGTACGCATGTAATGAAGCAGTTATTTTAATTTAAGAAATATGCATATAAAATAATTATAAAAAATACAAAAATAAGCATTAATAAATATAAGCATTATTAAAACCACGTGTCCTTTCTTGATCGATTTTCAAGTGTTTTTTTTAATCTCTTTGGAGTATGTTAAAAATAACTTGATCTAGACATAGCCCTTAAAGTTTTGCATTTATTACTTCAAGCTCAGAGTATTTTTCCATCAAATCGTTAAGTAACAAGTCCTTGTG
Source organism: Calephelis nemesis (assembly GCA_002245505.1). Taxonomy (NCBI): domain Eukaryota; kingdom Metazoa; phylum Arthropoda; class Insecta; order Lepidoptera; family Riodinidae; genus Calephelis; species Calephelis nemesis. The sequence goes on from NJDD01004333.1 coordinate 12,398, forward strand.
CTGCTTAACCTGACACTAACTTGTCGGCGAACAAAAATGTATTTTAGACAACTTAACGGGTTGATTCATTAACTTAAATTCATGTGTGTTTTTTCTAAATGGCAAACACTGCCAGTTTCAAAACTTTATTTTCTAGGTTTCACTTATTCAGTAAGTAGTCAACAAAATTTTAAAACTACAACTTATTACCCGTAACTTCGTTCATATGTTGAAGCGATTTTTCTTGGTTTATGATGGGAAAGAAAGTTTTTTTTCTTTTCCCGGAGTAAAAGGCATCTCAAATGTTGGCCCTGGACCACAATCTACTATAATACTTACTTACTATAATAATTTCCGTATTAATCAGAGTTCCTTTCCTTTCCCTCTATCACATGTTGAGACTTAGTGGTGGCCTCCGCCTACCTCTTCCGTAATATAGGGATATACTATCTGTCTTCCCGCCAGGGAGCAAGTAAAAGGCGAGAATAGGTTTACCGTCACTAACACCATGAAATCTGACTAGGTGGCCGAGTTTCGCAGTGACTTGTCCGTATTGGTACCACCGCCTTACCTATTCCTGTCACCATACCGTCAGTGCTTGCCGTCGACGTGTTCCGATTCGAAGGATTAGGTTTCCGGTAAACTTACTTTTGCTCGAAGCCTAACAATCGCCCTCGGGTTGGCAACGCACCATTACCGCCTTTAGTAGACTGCGTCAATTTCATACCATCAAGAAATGCGTCTGCCTTCCAATATCATAAAAATTTAGTCGATTTAGCATAGAAAGTGAACACAGGCTAGCATAAGTAGCAAACCTATCGCCAACCATTGACCTCTACGGCCGTTACGTATATCACCAACCGAGCACATATCTAAACCCGGATAATGTTGTGTTGTTTTTTTTTATTAAAAAACGAAGTAGATTGATCACAAGGATCGTACCCGGACCTCATGAAGTCATGCTAGATTAAAAACTCTTCATTACGTACGTTAAATATTTCTTTTCTTAATTTAAATAATAGTCTTGGTTAATGGGGTTGTTTTTGCAAGCAACATTGTAACATAGACTAAACGACTATCAGTCACGCATAGGCTCGCAAGAGGTTGTTATTCACGGCCTTGATCTTCGAGCACATGACAACAGGTTTTGTATTTGTTATTTAATGATTTCCTCTGTGGTCTAGTGATCTGGTGTTGACGTTGGCATAAGTTCCCGGTTTTGATTTTCGGGTGAATATCGGGAAATTGCGTATTTTTAATTTTCTAATAAAAATGACTCAGATAAAATCCGTTTTTTTTAGTTCGGTTTACTATCTACAACATTGTAGGTTAATCCAGGGTACCCTGATTGTACCTCTTCCTACATTTTAGGGATATGTGCATGAAAAAAGAGTAGCTAAGCCACTATGATAAAAACATATTCTCAAAAACTAGCTGTTCCGGCATTCAGTTTGTATGGGAAAAAATAAAATGTTTTTTCCATTTTTCTCTATGAGGCGTATAACAATTTTTGAGTTATAAATAGTAAAACTAACACGACTTTCTTCTATGTACTTATATAGATGACGTTTTAAATGCTGTTCATAAAATGCATGTAAAGTACATATTCATTTTATTGGTGCATATGTACTAAATAAATGTAATGTTACACAATAAATATGGCACCGCTGAGGAGAACACTGATTACATACTGTAGTCTGCGGCATACTCTTTACCAGACATTTAACTCGTACTTAAAATCTGTAAAGCTATTGATTTTTGATAAAAACTTCTATCCAAATGTCAACTTGTAGAGAAATATTATTTTAAATAGCAGTTTAAATAATTTCAATTCAATTTTGTTTCAAATTATTATTTGAGCAACACAGGATTTAAGTAAAATTTAAAACTATGTTTTAAATTTATAGAAATTTAATCCAAGCACAGGGCAAGTGCAACAATTTAAATACTGTTTTATTAACCTCTTTAAAGAAAAAACTGTAAAGTCCTTTAGACCGTTGTCATTTAAATTTAGAAAAAAATAGTATTTATTATTGTTCAAAAACTCAACTGACTCAACGACTGACTTTCGACATAGGTTATTCAAACGCTTAATGTGTTTATTTGTGTTACGAGATAACAAATAAGCAGAAGTTAAGTAAAAATTGGTTTTCTTGCTGTGGTATATATTAATCCGTGCGTGTTCCTGCACATTCATCTGTTACTAGAGCGTAAATGCTCGCCTTTGTACTAATCCGTTCTGTGAGGTTCTTTTGTATGATTAATGTGTTGCCAACCTCGCGGTCTTAACAATTTCACGGGGATCTAGCAAGTTCTTTGAGGTAGGAAAGCCAGTAGACTTAAAAACGTGGCATAAGTTTCCGGCCATAAGATAGCGATGTGCCAGTAACTTTAAGGGCAGTGGTGTCTATACTTAATGGTGTGAAGATCGACTTTAGAAAAAGTTAAGGGTTTAAGATCGACAGCTTTATTTTCATGATTTTTTTTTATTATCTATTAGTAATATTAACTCATTTATATATTATAATTTATTTTTATGTTGTAATCATAAGTAATTATTAACAGTTTTACATAGTTTCTTACTATTTACACACATTCGTAGATAAAAAATATTCGAAATTCGAAAATAAAATATTGTAGGTACTAACTGGCTTAACCTCTAAGATCGACCGTTTGGGCACCACTGATTTACGGTATATATACAAGTAACTGATAACATTAAAAAATATAGATGAATTTAGACTCATTTTTCAGCTCTCGTTAAAAAAAAGTAAGTATTTTCACGCCCATATCCCCGAAGCGGTAGGCAGAGGCACAACCAGGGCACCCACTAGCCGAAGACACTAAGTCCCACAATGTGATAGATGGCAAGCCTATCGCCAACCGGGCACATTTCCAATCCAGACCAACATTTTTTTTATTAGAAAATTGGATTTTTCCAATTTTCTTTTATTGTTGGCCGACCCGGGATTCGAACCCGGGACCTCATGCAGTCAAGTCCAACATCCGAACCGCTAGACCACATAGGCGGTCGTTAAAGCGAGCAGTCGTTAAAGTATAATAATATAAAGAATATCCTTTAAATAGTATCCACATTTTAATTATCGTTAAAAAATATCATTTTTCAAACGTAAAATGAATAAAAGGTTTAGTAAATTCGGTTTAATAGAATCCAAGTTATGCATTCTCACTATTTCGGGCTTGCTGGAAGAAATCTCATTCTTATCCCTAAAGCTCGCCTTTTGTATAATTTTACATATTTACTTGTTTTTTGACTTTTTGTGTACAATAAAGAATTAAAGAAAGAAAGAACTCATCGCGTGGATGAAGTCTTGGAAATCAGTTAATACCTGTGTAGTTTAAAAAATGAACACTTGATATTCCGTATTATGCTCGATCTACAGTTAATCTTAGGTCTTGCAAAAAATGAAATGGTCATGTGCGAGTTGAATTGACTATTAAAGGTTCCGTAGTAGCAGGCATAGATTATGGATATATTTGAATGGATGTCCCAAAATATCACTACCATTTTTTACAGTCTAAAAATAGCTTTATAAAAATCCTGTGTAATAAATTTTAATTGTCTGTGTTTGCTTGTGTCTGTTTGTGGCATCATAACGTTTAAAACGGACAGACCGATGCGGATTTTTTCTCCTAAAAAACTGCTAACCACATCTTGTTCAAAATAGTTTTCGTTGAATGTTTTCACTGAGATCTACTATATGTATATTTTTAGATTTTTCACTCTTCTATTTAAAAAGTTAAGATATCAGTCATTTGATACTTTACTTACAAACACAACTGACTTAAAAAAATGTTTTTAATATCTTCCATGACATATTCAAATACCAATCTCTATACACTTAAACTCTAAATGCCTTTCGTTTGTTTTGGTGACTAAAATGTTAAAATATGTGTGGCTTTTAGTTGTATTTTTTGGGTCAAATTATATAAAGGTTCACAGAATACATCTACCTACGAAGTATTGACTGCGTAGTTCTAAGTTTCGAAACAAGTATCTGTGACATACGTAGTGGCAGAGATGGGAATGTCGTATCTTTAAGGCTTACGTTTTAAGCTGTTCCGCAACGGAACCCGAAAAATGCGAGAACCAGTTTTGCATTTTATAGTATCGTCAAGGTTATATTCTTTAATTCTAGTCTATATTATAAATAACTAATTATAATTGCAGGTAAATCTAAAATTAGAAATAACTATCATCATTTATTTTAATTGACGTAACTTACTTCAATTATTATTTAATCGTATTAAACGACATACATGTTCCGAGGCAATAAGAACTTTTAACCACACTAAAAAAATAAGTGTGATGTGGTTTATTTAACCGCCTCATTAGTCAATGGGCTAGAGAACACGCTCAACTCCAATGACTTAACGCGAGACTCGGGTTCAATTCCCGACGGAGCAGGCATTAGTGTAAACTGTAATGAACATTTAGATGTCTCCATTTTTTGATATCGGTGTTTATTAACAATAAAGTATTTTCAAGCCCATATCTCCGAAAAAGGTAGGCAGAGGCACAACCAGGGCACCCAAGATTAATGGAAGACACTAAGTTACACAATGTGATTGGTGACAAGCTTAACGCCAACTGGACACATATTCAGTCCTGGACAACGTTACTTTTAATAGAAAATTGAAAATACAAATTCTCTATATTTTTTGTTGCCCGACCCGGGGATTTAACCCGGGACCTCTGTATCTATCTATTGTGTCTCCGACACATATGTATATGTATTAGAATAGTTTGTATACAGAAATATATATTTATTTAATCATAAGTGATCCTCATCATCGTTGCTGTTGCTGAAATATGGTCTTACGGTTGCTTCGCACATTTTATATGATATTTGACTGCAAATAAGATGATGTTCTCATTGTCTGTCCACTTTTTGTTTTATGTGAAAGATTAGCGAAGAAACACACGTTTAGTCTGATGGTAAGAGACAACCGTGACAAAATAGATGCATTCCTGTCCTGTAGCCGAGATGTTAGGTCGATTGTGCAACTCTACCGGCCACTCTCCCTCCGAACCGGAACTTGACAGAGTCACTATAGGCGGTAGATTCATACCTACTTTGGCTAGCTTCTGCACATTACTCTACCGCCAGTGATCGTTTAGTAACCTATTACCTTTAACCGCCTCTTAGGAGAAAGAAAGAAAGAAAATTATTTATTTGCGGAATATGTATGTAAATGAGACTTTCAAAAATATTTAAGTATATCAACATATTCTACCACATTTCGATGTTCAAATATTTTAATATTGATAAAAAAAAATAATTAAATACACTTTAACTTTTAAGCCAATTATTTATATTTATTAGCAATTCAATTATTTGAAAAATGAAATTTATTTATTTGACGAAAATGTGTGTTAAAAACTGCAACAAAAGATATTTGTTATTACCAACATATTCTACCAAATTATGGTGTGCAAATATATTTGAAATTATTCTAATTTATTATTAAGATTTGTAACATATTACGTTTTAAATATTTGAACAAAGTTTTAAAAGATCATTAGGTTTAACCCTAACTACCATAAGCTATTGCCTGGAAGGCAGGTGGTCTATTCTATTCAGTATCTACTGAACCAACACGATTCATAAATGTTTGTTACGAGAGGGCTCCAATAATAGCGGAAGGATTAGGATAATTCTTTTTCCAAGGGTAGATTATAATTTAGAGATGGTTTTACAGAAATTTGATTAAGATCTAAATTCTAATATGTGTCTTTAATTTTTAACACTTGCCCCGGCTTGTAATAACTATATATTTATTTGTACTTACAGATCGTCAAGAATGCCGGCCTCACCGCATGGATGACTCCTTCCTCTTGCGATACCTCCGAGCCAGAGACTTCATCGTACCAAGAGCACATAAACTTGTATGTTTGTTTTACTTTATATACGAGTATACCCATGGTGATTTATAAAACTTATAGATACATAGATTAAATACATTGACGGACAGACATAGATTAAAGTGAGAATTATCACCATTATTCGGGTATGTGATTTCTCATTTAATCTATATATAAATGCGTTTTCATATTATTGCACTATTCGGTTATACCTTATATACGTCATCATAGCTACGCCATTTTAATATTTAATTCAACAGAGTAGGTACTACTATTAGTAAAGCCATATATGTTTTGTGAACTTGTCTTGCTAACCTACACGTTTCATTTAATTGAAATTTTAAACTATATAGATATGAATATCAATAACATTGCAAAAGTTGCTGCAATGCTACTGATGCAAGGACCCAATGTTAAGAATCAAATTTCTTTCCCTCTTTATTTTTGTCATTCGCGTTAGCATTTTGCCATTAGTCAAGTACAAATTTGTATTATGTTAACCGATTTACCAAAATCGAGTTTCAATTATTTAAAATTAATCAAAAGTCGTCAATAAAAGTCATGTCGAGTTTTGAGTGAAGCTTTAGCCTCATTACTGAAGCTCATAAAGTGAGATTTGGCGGCAACGGGAAAATATACGACACGCTAATTTCTTCATGATTATTTCATTTGTACACTTTTACTGAACAGAATAATTGTACGAAATGCCACCAAAACTGACTAATTTCACTCAATATAAACACGAAATTCAATAATTTAAAAAAAACTTCGACCATCTTTTCACTTGATGGCGCCAAAACTCGAGAATCAAATTTAAGATAGTGTTTAATAAGACATGTATTTTTTTTGTGTTAAGATTGCTGCAGCTAGTTTTTAAATATATGGAAGCCAGTACGCAAATGCCAACGTAGTGCCAAAAAATAAAGAATTAAAAGAAAAAACTGAGTAAATACAATTACAAAAAAATACACTTCTTAATATCACTTTCATACGAAGAAACATTTTTTGCACAACCTGTAAAGGAACCTAATAGAACATGGTAGACGAAACAAATTGGCATTCTCGCTAACAATGCAGTTTTTTAAAGCCTTATATACCATAGTTGTGTTTATAGTGTTTGTTTATGGGTAAAACTTTTATATTCTTTTATTCCCAGCTAGTCAGATATTGTGAATTCCGGAAGAATCATCCACAGCTGTACAAGAATGTGGACCTATGGAGTTTGATGAAGGTGAAGAACGCCTTCGAGGGCGTCATGTTTGACAGACCTGATATTGGCAGGATATCCATATTCAGATTCGGTATGACTAATTTATTTTTATATTTCCTTTATAGAGCAAATAGTTTATAGTAATAAGTAGGGAAGAAAAAAGATAACTATGTTGCGAGCATTATAAGTCTCCTACATTTTTAATGGCAAAAGAAAGCGAAGACAAGCACGTAGCTCCTCTGATGATAAGAGATAACCGTGGCCTTTAGACGCCATAGATGTTATTGGTGCCGCGCTACCCTGTAGCCGGGGTGTTATGCGTAATATGCGTTATTATGGCACCAGGATATATATATATATATATATATGTATATAAAGCGGTGGATCTCTACACGGGCAAAATGCCGCAAAGCACTCTAAATGCTGTTGTCTTGGTCGCCTCTTACGAGCTGCCAGATAAAACGGCAGATAGTTTATTCTGTACAGAGGTCCCGGACCATCATGG
>NJDD01004333.1:27202-60375 GCA_002245505.1 Calephelis nemesis
GTGCGCGGGTGATGCGGGGCTGCTCGCCCCGCGGCCCCGCGCCCCCCTTTACATGTTGCTGCGCCTCACTAGAGGGGCGCGCCCCCCACTTTGAAAAGCACTGATCTAAGGGATCCATAAATAAACTTAATCATCCTAATCGTTTATGATTTTATCCTACGTAGACCGTCTTAGCTTTCTAACATTTTATAGTTTTATTCCTATAGCCCATCTTAGTTATCACCGCCTTACATATTCCTGCGGCTTCTGCGCTTCTCATCATTTTGCCGTCACCCAGACGGTAGACTTTTCGTCGTCGTAAGTCAGCCTATGGTGTCTATAGGCTCGGTCGTATTTTACTATTTTATGTTTGTTCCCTTACTTCTCAAAAAAAAAAAGAAATAAATACCCCTCAGAAATAGAATAAAAATAATTACTCAAGAAGCATAACTTTCCAGATTCAACTCAGCTACGTACGCACTATTAGCATCGTTAGAGTCAATAAGTGGTGTTTAAATTTATTTAGAAAAAAAAATGTGTGTTTATTTGCGTTTAAAAAGTATTAATATTCTAATAGCATACGGCTAGAGGTAGAATGGCGTGAGAAAATTTTCCTTTACTAGGTCCTATTAGTAATAAAGTAATCTCTAATTAATGAATATAGACTAAAGCAAGAGTAAAGTCAAGTTGATATTATAGTCGCCTCTCAGTTTAATAAATATTATAATACCAGGTTGAATTTTGGAATGCTAAAGCATTACTAAACACACATTATAAAGACTAAAGTCTATGTTTATTAAAACTCCGATGCCGTCGTCTTATTAAAAACACAGAGTAAACAAAGTACTCCAAGGTTCAATCAGATATATTATTTATATATAATACATTAGTCTATTATGTGATACAGATTATAATATCAACTTTATTTTACTCTTGCATTAATCCTTGTTTATTAATAAGACGGTTAAAGGTCAACTTTAGAGTAGAGGCACAAGGAGACCACCCACGCAAACGATATCGCAAATGAAAAGATAGAATAGTACCCATTATTCTAAGGACATGATTTATTTGCTTGAGGAAACGTTGTTGATAATTCTGCTGAGCACTAACTTAACATATTTTAGAGGTTATCTTTTGCCCTGAAAATAAAAAAAAAGCAATAGATATATAACATTTTAGATATTTCAAGTCAAGATATAATATTTTGTGACGTTATTAATAAACTTATACCAAAGTATTGATTAAAAGTCTATAGATATTCCGCATGCGAACCAATCTGACAGCACTTGTTTTGTTTCTTTCTATTATATCCGTTGAAAGAAGCGATTGCTTAAAATTACTTTTGTATTTGCGCTTCATTTAATAAAAGTTATAATTTTAGTAATTACCACCATTGTCTATCACATATGTCACAGACTTCTTTTTTACCTACTGTTTTACTTTTAGAAGTATGGAAGGCAAATAAACAAACACGTTTCTGATTGGAAGAAATGTTTCTGAAGTTCATTACTTTAGAAACCAAACGTGGTAAAGACGTTTTTCGAAGTTAAGTGCAAGCTGTAGGCTTACCAATTACCTTTAATATGTGTCTATATAATTAACAGTGGTGAGCACTGACTATGTGTGGCTAGATAAACTATTACTTTTTCCCTTGCGCCTTGCTATTGTCACCATAATGTAATTGTCATATTCCCGAGAGAAGCTGTGTTACTCAGGCAATAGACAATACGTTCTTATTATCTTCCTCTAATCTGATCTTCATCTCATTCGACATAATATTCAAATCTAAAAATTTATATTTCAAAAATGTTTCAGGTGCCTGGGACCCCAACGAATATTCTGCTGATGAAATGATAAAAGTGATGTATACGGTGATGGAAATAGGTCTACGGCAGCCAAAACTACAAGTCCTTGGTGGTACCTGCATTGTGGATTTCGCGGATATGACTTTACGGCACGCTGCCTCACTGACACCTACAGTAGCCCAACAGATTGTTGCATTATTAGGGGTAAGCCAAAATTACAAATCTTAATATATATAAATCTCGTGTCACAGTGTTTGTCCTCAATGGACTCCTAAACCACTTAACCGATTATAATGAAATTCGCACACCATGTGCAGTTCGATCCAACTTGAGAGATCGGATAGCTTATATCTCAATTTATGGTAAAAAAAAATACCATCCGAGCGAAGTCGGAACGGGCAGCTAGTAAAGTATATTAAGTTATAGAAATAATAGGTACCTAGTCGTAATAATGAAAACAATATAATCCGGGGTTAGCTAAGTGCTCAGTTAGTGATGATAGCTTTGTCATGTCATATTTTGAAGCTAACGGCCGCAGCCGCCCTCCAAGACGTCGAATGTTTTCTAATCAATCTTTAAGTCGACCTTTTTCACACAAAATTGTGGTTTGCTGCTGCACTCAGAAACGTCCATCGGCTTCTAATCAAGTCATTCAGTCGACATTTTCTATACAAAATTGTGATTTAATGATAGGTTAAATTTTATTTTGATGTCTGTGAGTGCGGCCGTTAATGATGAACTAAAATACCTTCGTCTAATCGTGAATGTTCTAATGTGTATCGCTGCCTATCTTTTCATATAAAATTTTTAAACAAGAAATTTAATTTCTTTTACGTTTAAGTGAAGGTAGACAAACAACTCATCTTTGTTAGCAAGAAATACATTCACCTATAGGTGCCAAATATTCCTATTTTTTTAAGCTAATGGTAAATTTCTAAGCTAATAGTTAATTTCCTAAGCTAATGGGATGTTAAGCTTATATTAAGCATACCTACCCTACCCTCCAAACCGGACCACTACGAAGGTTAATGACGAAGGAAGAAAGGGAAAATAGGTAAGGTGTTTGTACTAAAACCGAAAGTACTTACACTCTTTAAAAAAATATTTGTAAATAGGTTCGTAGTCGGTCAAAAAATATTTAGAATTGCAAATTAAGCGAGAAAATGATTTCAGATTAGATCTGCGATTTACGTCATGTTTATTTTATGTACACGTAGAAAATCTATATGTAGCAGGAGCCCATAAGCGTTTAGATGGTACATCAGCCATGTTAGCGACACAATTCATTCAAATACATATTACCAGAATACATAATTAAAATAAAAAGTAATCTCAAACTTGAAAAATAAGGATAATTTAATCGTGCAAAATGTTGTCATACAATAGCTCGTTTATCCTTTTATGCTATAATGTAAAAAACTAATTTTAAACATGAATAATAAAGATATAATTTTATGTTGCCAGACAAGCGCCCGCTAATCAAGTTTTGCTACAGTTTGTTTAAAAGCTAATCTTATACGTGAAAAATAAAGATTTGATATAGTTAAACAAAATCCCGTACTCATGTTTTGCTAGAGTCAGTTTAAAAATACTAATCTTAAACATGAATAATTTTAGCAAGGTAAAACTGCTTCTAATTTTATAACTCGTCCCGATTTAGTAACTATTTTCTCGAAAGTTGGTATTGTAACCAACTTTTTATGGAACCACCTCGGCATCATTCCAAAAAACCATCGAAAAACGTTTTTAGCTGGGCAATCGTGTAACAAACATACGAAAAAAAATCCGGTCAAGTGCGAGTCGGACTCGAGTATCGAGGGTTCTGTACAAACTTGTATTGAGTCAAAGTTCACCCATCACGACATTTTATTATGTGATATAACTAAAAGTTTACGATTTTTGCATTTTTTTTTCCTTTATCTATGCTACATCACTTTTCACAGCTCTAAGGGACAGTAAACCTGAGCATTGTATACAAATTTCATCTCGATCTTTTACGCGTACCTGATAAAAAGAGTCTAGAAAGACGCTCGTACGATGAGAAAACAAAATGATCCCATAAGTGTTACTTTATTTCCAATTGAGGTACGGAACCCTAAAAACAAAAAAATTGGAGTCGTTTGAAAACAGGAACACGCAGTATGTTACCAAATAAAAGTCCACTGAGGATGTTTTTTGCTACTGTCAATGTTGCGCTGGTTTTGGTTTTTAATCGATTCCAAAAATTGGAGGTTATTTAGGTATGTCCACCAATGCTTTACCTTAACATCATTACCATTGTTTTTTTTTAATTTCAGGTAGCACTACCTGTTCGATTCAAAAGCTGTCACGTCATCAACTACTCGTGGCTTCTCGGCACGTTCCAATATATTTTTAAGCGCTTCATCCCACAGGATACGTGGAGTAAAATATTTTTCCATGGAAGTGACCTAAAATCACTTCATCAGCATGTAGACCCTGAATGTTTACCTGAAAGATATGGGGGAACCTGCAGGAACCACGTACCAATTGAACTTTGGTTCCGCAAAATAAAACAGTACAGGGACGAGGAATTTGATCGCGACATGAAAGAACTTGGGTACATTGTCAAAGAATGAAAAGTAAGATTTAAACAAAGGAATTGATATACTTGGAAGGAAAATAATGAAGAAAAGACTGTTTGTAAACGGACTTTTCTATTGTGAATAAATTTGAAAAAGATACACTGAGTGTACATTGTACTGTCGTTTACAAAAGTAAATTATTTTTACGCACATTTTATTTTATGGAAAATTCTACTTTATAATTTGTTTCTGACAGTACCTACGAGTACATTGCTGTTGTATAGACTGTAAAGCATTTTTTTTAAATATCTATAATATAAAAATTAATCGGTAAATGTGTGTAAGCGCATAACTTCTGAACGACTAGACCGATTTGGTTAATTATTTTTTTATTGTGTTAGTTATTATTAGGAGAAGGTTCTTATGAAGAGAAAAATCGGGAATATTGCAGGGAGAATGGGAAAAACAATACTTTATTATTTTCCATACTGAACGGGTGCAAAGAAGTTCGCCGGGACAGCTAGTTTATTTATAAATATCGCTATTCGACTTTTGTTTTAGTATTATTTAAAATTTAATGAAATAAATTCGCAAACATGTCTAAAAAATGCTGTGCTTTAAGTTATACAGGTGGCATTATTTTGGTGAACTGTTTTAGAAACGTTTTTAAAAGACGTTAGTTTATACCAAACTTAACATTAAGCTTTTACTTTGTTTATTATTAATTGTTAAGAATTGCAATACACGACCTTGAAAGTTTGCTCAAGTAAAAGAAATTATCGTTAAAAAGCCATCAGCTAAAAATATTGTTCTCGAAGTCATTAGTTAAATTTAAAAACTACTTAAAACTAAGATTGGTTCCTTAAGACTGTGATTTGCTAAGTTCTTTTTAAGTCGTTTGCTTCACAAATTCATTAAGGTCTAAGTCAAACTTTTGTCGGTGGGACAAAAACAATGTTTTTAATATTAGTGTGTAAATCAAAGTTTCAAAGTTAAACCGCGTAGGTTATAACATATTAATAGACGTTTAAGGCAACTGAAAAACAGAAAATGAACGTATCTTCAATTCCGAATCCACGAAGAGGTAGGCAGAGGCACAAATAGGACACCCACGATTAGCCCAAGACCTAAAGTCCCACAATAACTATCACAGTTAACTGAATTCAATTTTACCTGACTACTAAAAAATGTGGATTCTATTCGATTTATTTATTTTCTGTCTGATTAAGTATTTGAAGTAGATTAACAAATTATTCAAAAAAGAAACCTTAGCAAAACCTAGGTGAGAATCAGGTGCCTGTTGTAGGTAGAAACTGGAGTTATAGGTAGCTATTTCTCTAGGTCTACGGATCTCTTCCAGCCAACCCTAAGAATTAAAATCTGTGATGGAACAGTGGAAGGCATCATTTACAATAAATAAATAACCTAAGCATAGTAAGAATATAAAAAAAGTCATAACAATGATATTCTATAAAACAATATAAATACTATTAATAAATCTGTATAAATAAGAAAGCTGGAAGTCATAAGTTGTTATTCAAGTATTAAGTAATATTCTTTCAACCGTTTTATTTTTAATGAATTCAATACATATTTTGGTTTACAGTAATATTCTATTTGTAAAATCAAATTACTCACAAAAAATTATAATACACTTAAAAATATGCCACCTGCTCTATATTTTTTCTATTATTTTTAAAATCTGATCTCGTGTGTAAATTATAAGCTGGTGTATTTTAAAATAACTATAATATTGAAATTGTAATTATTTATAAAGCTATAGAAAGCATTATAAATATTAAATAACCTAAGAAAGCTAACAAGCAGACGGATTTGTCGACGTCTGTTCATAAGTTCAAGTGTGTAACACGCGTTATGGCCTTTCTAAAACATTTTATGAAATAAGAGTGATTTCGTAAAGTTTTGGATGACTTATGTTAGCTTTGTGTAGGACTTCCTACGAGTACAACAAAAGTTTCTGAAGTTGGTTTGAAACCAGGCCACTGTCTAAAATAGCCGAACAAAATTTTTCTTTTTTTTCTTTTTGTTTTATTACATTTATAAAATTTAAATACTATTATTGTTCTTGATTACTTTTACTTTTTAGATAAGCTTATTTTGGAGGCCAACTTCCACAAAAAATATTAAAGGCAGTAAAAACCTTTGTACCAACTTTTGTATTTTTAATCGACTTAAATTTTAATATTCTGTCGTCTACGGCCACGTAATAACACATATATTACTAATCATAACTATACTTATAAACTATTAGTCGGATCTTCACCAAATTTAAGTATTGGATATTTAAGGCACCTGCTTTCACCAGACATGCACACAAAAAGCTACTTACAAATAAACATGTTATAGTCGAATTGTAAACTTCTACTTTTTGGCAGGGGGTAAATAATAATAATAATAATAATAATCATTTATTTCAGATATTACAAAATCCATATCCTCACATTCACAAAATATAATTAAAGAAAATTAAACAAAGTCAAAATTTTCAATACTGGCGACATAAAAATCACTAACAAATTAAAATAAGATTAAAAAATTAATAATAATAAATTCAATAAAAATATAAAGTTAAACAAGTCAAAAAATTACAATAAATTAAATTTTCAATACTGGCGACATAAAATCACTAACAAATTAAAATAGGATTAAAAATTTAATAATAATAAATTCAATAAAAATATAAGGTTAAACAAGTCAAAAATTACATTAAAATAAATTATATATACAACCCTTATTGATCAGTCGCCCAACAAAACATTTCATTATTGGAGAGGCAAGGTACGTAAGCACTGTACGCAAAATCACACTTGCACTGTCCCGTACTTTGCGCATTAAAGATGCAGTTTTTTTCTTATTGTTGCATCAAAGCCGTCTGTTATATTTTGTGCAAACATATTTGAGGCACTGCAGAAACGGGACAGTCCCAACATCAGCCTAAATACATTGTTGTATTGGATCCGCAGGGCTCTCAACGATCCCATGGTGTGGTCTATCCAGAGACTTCCCGTGTAGAGGTTCTGACAGTAGGTTTTAAACAATGTGATCTTAACTTCCTTACTACAACGGTAAAATCTACGAGCCAACATGTTGCCACGTATCGCCAGCGCCCTGCGTTCCCTTTCGATGTCCGCATTATCTTCAAGGCCGTCAGTGAGAACATGACCTAGGTATTTAAATTTATTTACGTATTTAATATCTTTTTCGTTTATTTTTACGTTAGGAGTGGGTTCTTGTGTCCTTCCGACGGCCTTGAAAACCATGCATTCACACTTATCAACATTATACTTGAGTCCATGATTAGCAGCTTATTCCTCACATACATGAAGCAACTCACTTATAGCTGCCGCCGACGGGGCTAGTAGCACTATGTCGTCCGCGTAGCTAATGTTGTTAATACTAACACCACCAACACTACAGCCGACACGCATGCTACTGAGCTTTACTAACAGATCGTTAACATACAAGTTGAATAGCCTGGGCGACGTTAGCCCCCCCTGTCTCACCCCGCATTCCAACCTATATGGCTCCGACAGTGCGCCCTGCCACTTTACACTATTAACTTGATTCGAGTACCTCAAAGTACCTCAAAATACCACCCACGCTCGCTGAAACGTCGCAGTCACTGAGTTTACTCCAAAGAAGTTCATACGACACAAGGTCAAAGGCTCTAGAAAGGTCCAGGAAGCAAGCAAAGACTGAAGTCCTACGAGACGTATAATATCGGACAGTGTGCTTGAGGCTTAAAATAGCTGTCTTAGTCGATAGTTTCGGTTGAAAGCCGAATTGCGATTCATGAGGTTTTATACGCTTCTCGAGGTAAGAATCAAGCACACTATCCAATATCTTAGCTATTGTCGTAGCCAAACTGATAGGCCTATAGTTCCCCTTGTCTGTGAGATCCCCAGTCTTGTTCTTTACAATGGGTACAACTATAGTCTTCATAAAGTCAACCGGCAAATATGAGTGGCTTGTACACAATGCAAAGAACATGGCCAGAACCCTAGGTAAGTGAACACCAGCATATTTGAAGTGTTCAATACTAAGACTATCATGTCCTGGGGATTTGCCCCGCTTCATATTCGCTATAACCGCCTTAATTTGCTTAGCCGTAAACGTTAGCCCCGGTGCTTTGCACGGACTCTCGTGACCAGCGACTGTGTAATCAGGTCTCGAATCAAGCGGTGACTGAACTTTGAAATGTTCAACAAACATATCCGCTATATCTTTGGCATCCATCCGTCCATCCACACACACCGGAGGGGTAAAGAGTACAATCTAATGTGCTTGCTTACAATTGTTACGTTAGTACTATCCAAAGAGAATATAATTCCTACGTTTCAGTACTGTTCTTTTTTTCTAGTTTGTGATATGGGCGTTAGCATTTGCCATTAGCCAAGTATAAGTTTGCGTCAAGTTACCCGGAGTTATCGGGCTTAAATTATTCAAAATGAGGCCTTGTTCTATAGCAAAGCGGTGGCCTTATTCTTTCTTCTCTTTGTCGCCAAAACGGGCAACAAGGAAACACACAGTACACTAATTTCCTTACTCGTACACTTTAAATGACAAAATTGTACATAACACCAGCAAAATTTACTTATTTTACATACACAAAGTGTACACGACATTAAATTGTTTAAAAAAATGCGACCATCTTTTCACTTGATTGCGCCAAAATCCCTTAAGTTATTCTTTTACAAAAATATCGATATCATTTGTGTTTTTTTAAAATTCGCACAGTTTATTAACTATAACCTTACCTTATCTTTCGCTAATTTACCATTTCAATTGTAAATATGACAATGTGGTGTAGTCTGTGATAAATGTGATTAGTATTTTGTAATTGATTTGTAATACATTATGAATATTTTTAATTGGAGTTTTATTAAAATGAAGAACCGCCAACAGAATAAACTAGAGCAGAATGTAAAGGAACAAGATAATATTACGTATTTTAAATGTTTTTGGAAAGAGAAAGAAAGGAGATGATTTCTTACTTTATGTAAGAAGCGAGCGTCGGCTTTTTCTCGGACTGTGGTATTTTGGATTAGGTGGATATCACAAAACCGCCGCATGCTGTTCCGGTATACATCATCATCATCATCATCATCACCATCAGCCGGAAGACGTCCACTGCTGGACATAGGCCTCCCCCAAAGAGCGCCACAAGTCACGATCACCAGCCGCTTGTAACCAGCGACTCCCCGCGACTTTGACCAGATCATCAGTCCACCGGGTGGGAGGTCGTCCAACACTACGTCCTCCGGTGCGGGGCCGCCACGCTAGAACCTTTCTTCCCCAACGGTTATCGATTCTGCGAGCAATGTGGCCTGCCAATTGCTTCAGCTTCAGCTTGCTGACTCTCTGAACTATGTCGGTTACTCTCGTTCTCTTGCGGATCACCGAATTACGGATCATATCTCGCAGAGAAACTACGAGCATAGCTCTCTCCATAGCACGCTGAGCGACTCTGAGCTTATTTAAGAGGCCCACGTTTAACGGCCAAGTCCCAGTTCCATACGTCATCACCCGAAGCAACGAATTCGGAAACACTTGACCACACTGTCGTACGTTTTGCTCAGTGGTTCCGGAGTCCGGACTTCCAGTCAGAACCTTCCGGAAGTGTGGTTTACCGCACGAGGAGGCAGTGTCTAGTGCTACACCGTAAGGTATAGTACGTACATATACAGATTTTTCGGTACAAATTCAAAATCTGTATCACCGCATACCGGGACGGTGAGCAATACAAAGTGAAAGGCGGACCTTAGATACTTACCTATTTCGCCGTTATACTCGTAACATGACAATTTAACATTGATAGTCATTTAATTCAATAATTATACATATATTAACACTTACTGCCGTTATTACTCCGCCTTTGCCTGGCAGCTCGTAAAGGGCAAGCATAGGTTAAAGAGGACATGACAAGTAAGACTACTTGTAACAAAAATTCTGTGGAGTAACTTGTCCAGGTTGGGATTAACCGCCTTACCTACTCCTATCGCCATAATGACTCCGTCATATTTCTTATTACGCCTAATACTCCATTTACATGACACCGACGCATCTCTAACATCTACAGTATCCATACACCACAGCAGTTTCTCTCAGGAGAACAGTGAACTATTCGCTGTTTTTCTTAGTCCCATAAAAATAGATTTAACCTTTTTTTCAAGAGGAGGTAAACGAGCAAGTGGGGCACCTGAAGGAAGATGATCACCACCACCCACGGGCTTCCGCAACACCAGGACTATCACAGATGCGTTGCCGACCTTTAAAGGTATCATAATTGTTTGGGAATACCGTCCTCGGTAACTGATTCCACAAAAGTGGTGGTCGTCGTCGCCGGTCGCGATATCCGATGGCGGAAATCAGCGGCTGGAATTAAACCAAACAACTCCTCAGAACATTCCCCATGATAGATGCGGTAAAAAACATAGAGGGACACAAGGACGCAAGGACGCAAGCGGATTGGTAATGTCCCAGTCATTGACAATTCGAATTGCTCTATTATTGGTCAAACGAAAGGGGCTTGTGTGTGTGTGTGGAGCGCCTGCATAAAGTTGAGAACAGTGGCCTCCTAACCTTAGAAAGCGTATGCTCCATCACCATTATTATTATTATTATTAAATTAGATAGACACTCTAAGATTAAAGGTAAATTCTGTTTCTTACTATCATGAAAATCAGTTGCAAATTGAAAGGCCAACCTTTCAATTTATAAAATGAAACACAAAGACACAGCATACAGAGTACCAATACTTCCAATTTTCATCAGAATACAGATAACAAAAACATGAATTTATCGTTTCATCAGTCAAACTAAGAACCATCTCGCACACATCAGTTTTTTAAAAAAAACGGGTCGCACTCCGAGAGTGCTGGCAGAAATGAAAACTTGAATATTAACGTTGTGTATTTTTGGTATTTTGTAATGTTGAGAGAATAATTTTGCACGAACTGCTTTAATTAACAGTATGAAAGTGCTATCATTTATTTGGTAGAATAAAATATTCATTTACTGCGCAATCGTACATAAACATGATAATACGAACATTCGAGCAAGCGCCCTGCGCCTTCTTACGAATTTTCGATCAGGTAACGCGAGTTTAAAAGTTTTTAATCATTCCAAAAAAAAGTGCGCAACGCCCCTAAAGAAGTTGTCACTTCAAAAAACTTATAACACCACTCTTTTTCCATCGGGATGTTAAAATAGAATTAAATGTTACTATTAGCGATGAATCGTTTAAAATCTTCCTTTGATAATCCTGAATCAACACAAAAAGGACACGTTATATCGGTCGCATGCAATAAGGCAAGAAATTGGCTTTGCGTTTCGATGAATAAATATTATGTGAAAGTAAGGTATAATGTTTGGTGATCCTTTCAATCTGGAACATGATGGAGCGCCGTAATTTATTTGGGGTGTATTTCTAAACGTTTCGCACAAAAGACGTTTTACTCCGTTATAACAGGATTCGTTAAAGGCTTAAATTGTTTTCATTTCTAACCAAAAGCTTTTATTTTGCTCAGGTAGACATTTCCCTAAATACCATCCAATATTCAAACTCACGTTTTTGGGTTCTGTTGATTATAAAGCTTGAATCTTGAATACAAAATATTGTAATGTATCACTTACTTTCGTGGTCACGACATAATTTGAATAAGAAGGAAATTGCAAAACTATTCATTGGGCCGACTGCAACTACTTCAGTGGGTATCAGTAGGGTTACTCTCGAAACTCGATTCATGCATTATTGAAAATTGGAATCGAATATGTCATTTTAGGTACTCTTGAACACAATCCTGGCGAATTATTACCATTTACTTAACAGTAAATAGTAAATTATTTTATCCTATTCGTTAAATTTATTTGTAACTAAATGTTAATAATCCGTTAATACTGCGTTCAAAAGTAACTTAAGTGACATAATATATGATTCCAATTTCCAATTCGCATGATATCGAGATTCAAGAGTAACCCTACAGGTCACGACTTGACAATCCTTTCTTTGAAAGATAGCAAATATTTCTAAAATAGTCCCCTATACATTTATTAACATCTTACTACTATTTTTAAGTTACACTTAAACCTATTAATATTGTAAATGTGTAAGTTTGTTCGTTACTCCTTCACGCAAAAACTGTTGAACCGATTTTCATGAATTTGGTACATACATAGAAGGTAACTTGGATTAACTCAAAGCGTAGTTTTCATCCCGAAACAATGTACCTGTGAGACAAAGCGGGCATCTCCACGGGTAACAGTAGTGCATAAATTTGATTCAGTGATGACGTCATAAAGATGAGCGAAACTTAATAACTTTTTGTAACTAAAAAACCACTAGTCGGATCATGATAAAAACTAATATGGGATCATATTCTTATCTGATCTATCTTTCTAAGAAAGGACGAACAAAAACGGTTTTTAATCACGTAACGGTTTTAATCAAGCGGTCGAATAGCGAATCTCCTCCTTTTTTGAAGTCGGTTAAAAGATTTTATTTAATAATGGTTTTCTAAAAATAAAAATTCTAGGAAAATAAAAAATGATAAAACTATTATAATAGTAACAGTGAAAGTCTGTGCATGCAGGGTTAGTAAATAACTTATACTTATTAGCCGACTCTTTAGAAATTTAGTTACTTTTTATAATATAATAAGTAGGTAATAAATATTCCTGGATAAATTACACAAATTGAATCTAACCCCAAAGTAAGCAAATTATATGCTTGTGTTATGGGTGTTAGTCAACGATACTATTGCATAGAAATACCTAAATACATACCAGAATAAATTTAATGAACACACAACAGACCCGGAAATACAGACATTTAAATGTTCATCGCACACTGGTTTTTTTCTAAAAATAAAAAAAAACCTTTTTGGTCTACTCGTACCAGTGCCAGACTTATCGTATACAACTGCTCGTCTATGGAAACTGATATGATTGAAGTGATTATTTTTTTGGAAAAATTACTCAAATTGAATCTAACCCCAATGTAAGCAAGTTATATGCTTGTGTTATGAATGTTAGTCAACGATTACAAAAATTCTGAAATGCATACCTGTAGGGTTACTCTTGAATCTCAATAGCATGCGAATTGAAAATTGGAATCGTATAATATGTCAGTTTGGATATTTTTGAACACAGTACACGCGGATTATTAACATTTAGTTACAAATAATTTCAACGAATCCGATGAAATAATTAATTGTTTACTATTATTCACCAGTATTGCGTTCAGGAATACCTAAAATGACATGTTCGATTTCGATTTCCAATTTTACATGAATCGAGCTTCAAGAGTAACCGTAAACCGTAAACCGTAGTACAGAACAAAATTATTTTCTTCACGAATTTCTTTGCTTAAGCAGCGCGATGCATTGGCTATAAACGACGAGTGCTCAAAGCGGCGTAACACAGGTTACCGAAAGGGGACTGAACTTCACAAAATAATAAAAAAAATAGTTACAGTGCGATCAACTTATCTGTTGAGTAAACAGCGGTAACGATACAAATAACGATAATAGGTAATTACGAAATAAAAAAAAAATATGAATTTTATTTTCGTTGTTCACTCTTCAGAATTTGAGCGGCAGGACGTTTACCGAAATATCAGTTTAGATCCGATTTTGACCACCTACTGAAGTAGAGTTAGAGGTGCCACAATCCAAACATTTAGTCGTCCATCATTTTTAGGACCGTTTCATATATCTACTTGATTGTCTGTGTGGTCTAGACTCTAGCGGTCCAGGTGTTGGACTTGACTTCATGAGGTCCCAGGTTTAATTCCCGGGTCGGCCAATAAAAGAAAATTAGTTTTTTTCCAATTTTCTAATAAAAAATAGTTGCTCGGGGTTGGATATGTGCTCAATTGGCGATAGGCTTGCCAACTATCACATTGTAGGACTTAGTGTCTTCGGCTAGTCGTAGGTGTCCTGGTCGTACCTCTACAAATCAATCGGGGATATGGGCGTGAAGATACATTTTTTTTCATATTTCTGTCTATATTGTCGTCTGACCCAATCATGCATAACCGTAGAAGTTTCCAAAACAGATATGAACCACAAAATACAAAAAAAGCAAAGTAAATAAAAGCAAAAATATTTTCCTTTAATTAAAAAAAAACCTTTCGCAATAAGTTACACAGAGTATTCCTTCTTACTTTATTATGAAGCCTCGCGCGCGTCACGTTTTATTGAAGCTTCCAATTTTCCATTATGAGTGCCACCGGAACGTGATGTTGTAAACATTGTGTGACCTTATTACTTTGCTGAAACATAATTGTGATAAATGTTTCTAAAGTTGCCCAGTAAAGTTTGGCCAAGATGGCTGCCGTGCCATGACAGTACACGGTATCTATAGAAACAGCCTTTTTTTCGAAATGTCTGCTGTTGTGTACGTCTAACGACTTTTACAACGTTACCGGGCTAGAATTTTATCGCAACACTAATAAACGATTTTTTTATCGTTACATAAGTAAGCATTGAATACAATTCTCAAAAAAAGTATTTTCACGCCCATATCCCGAAGCGAAAGGTACAACTAGGGCACCCACCACTAGCCGAAGATACTAAATCCTACAATGGGATATAAGGCAAGCCTATCATCGCCATCCGGACTCATATCTTATCAGAGTAACAACGTTTTTTATTAGGGAATTGAAAAACACATTTTCTTTTTTTTCCCGACCCAGGGATCAAACATGATTCAAAAAATTTGTTAATTATTTACTTTATAAATACTTTACCATATTCACTGAAACCAAGCCTAGTTGTCAAAATACTTGCGTACTACGTTATTTCATTCTTTAACTCCATAGAAACCATGTAAGAGGTTGTAACCCTTTTCTATATTAATGGAAAAGCAATAATTACGTAGTTTAAAAATTTTATATAAGCAGGTAATCCCATGGTGTCAGTTAATCGCAACAAAAGACCAACACGCTCGTGGCATTTTTAAAAAATCACAAGAAATAACACCGTGATTACTCGTTTTGACGTGTATCTCGCTAGTATAGGATCGCGAAAACCGCTTAGGGACCTCGTCGATAAACCTGTTTGTGTGAGTATGTTGTATTGGAATGTTTGTAGGTAGTGTTCTTACTGTTGCATATTTGGATATGACAGGAGTAATACTTTGCTTTAGATTATTACACCACACGACACCGTCGCCGCCGGTCTCGGCGACGAAGACCTCTCTTGCGCCCGGCGCCTAACGCCGAGTGACGAGCCGCCAATATTCCTCCTTCCAATCCATCCAGTAACCAAAACGCAGCACCAAGTCGAGGTACGGTCTCCTGGGAGACAACCCTTGGTGCTGGCGTTGTAGGTAACATCCCCATGCATTTAAATAATGATGTCTCGGGCTGATCACTCTGCTCGGCCTACACAGCTCGGTGAAGTTGCATAAAATCCCGAGATTTGTCATTCAAAAAAAATTTAGATTATTGTGTTTTATCGTAACATGATGAGACAGACGTAGTGCAGGTTGTTCTCCAATGTTATATCTGTATCTGTATTTTTTTGATAATTTATTAATCCGATGCCAACGTCTGAACACATCTTTCTTTTTCTATATGACTGCTTACATACTTATTTCTTTTTGAATAAAAAATTACGTATATTCGTAAGATGTTAAATATATTATGGCCAATTTTTTTAGAAAACAGGAAAACTTATTTTCTAAAAATGAGTAGTTTTTTACATACAGTTTATTGTCATGATACAGCAGAATTGTCTGGAAGGTACTTTTAAAAATACAGTCACGATTCACGTTTATTTTTCCCGTAGGTACTAAAGTTCATACTACACCTCAAATTAAGTGGACATTCTGGAATTGAGAATGTTTCATTTTCGAACTGACGCAGGCAAAGGCTAAGGAATGCGGACATCGCGAGGAGGAAAATGCCTGAACGATAATAACTTCCATCCCACCTTTTTGATAGTATAAAAAACAAAGAGAAGAATTTCCTTGTTTTAAATAATATGGTTTTCGTAATGGAACATTTTCTGAAACATGCCAAAAAATTTCCCTGTTTTCGTCCGGGCTCCTTAGTAGAATAGACCATATGCCTTTCTGCCAGGCAACTAGTAAAAGGCGAACATAGGCGTACCGTCACTAACACCGTGACAAGGATGTCGCTACGAAAGTCGCTACGAAACTCTACCACCTAGTTCCTACTAGGTGTTAGAGTTTCGTAGCGACTTACCCGGATTAGTATCACCGCCTTATCAATTCCTGCTGCGACAACTTCAGTACTTGCCGTTGACGTGTTCCTATTCAGAGGGTAAGGTAGCCGGTAAACTTGGTTTGCTTTTGCTCGTGGCCTTACATCCCAGCCTCAGATTGGCAGTCCACCTTTGGTGTTTCTAAAGGAAATCCTTCTGCTTGTCTTCCAATATCATAAAAATGTTTTTCTAACCAAAAGTTGGATACTAAGAATACTGCGTTGAAGAACCAAATACGACATTGGCAAGCACTGACATTATGACGGCAGTAAGGCGATGATACCAAACCAGACTAGTCTTCAGTCGTAACACTACTACTACTGCTACTACCACGCACTATTGGAATAGCATAATAATAGAAATGCGAAAGTCTGTCTTTCTGTTACGCTTTCAGGGCTAAACTACTGCACCTCTTTAGATAAAAATATATTCGTATACCTACTTAAAGACCGAGTTCATACTTATAACTGGTGAGTTACATTTAATATTTAAGGACGCGATTTTTGGCGATCACATGTGATGATCAAAAATTAATCTGTGGTCTAGCTTGACTTCTTGAGGTCCCGGGTTCGAACCCAGGGTTTGGCAAGAAAAAAAATTAGAAAATGGAAATTTTTAATTTTCCAATAAAATTAACGTTGCCCGGGAATGGTCATGTGCCCAGTTGGCGACAGGATTGTCACCTATCACATTGTGGGACTTAGTGGATAGTAGATGCCTTGGTTGTGAAGATACTTTACTTCGCTTTATTGAATTACTTCAGAGTAAACTTAGAAGATAGAAGAACACCGAGAATCCTGTCCAAT
This sequence comes from Calephelis nemesis, assembly GCA_002245505.1. Lineage (NCBI taxonomy): Eukaryota > Metazoa > Arthropoda > Insecta > Lepidoptera > Riodinidae > Calephelis > Calephelis nemesis. The sequence goes on from NJDD01004333.1 coordinate 44,587, forward strand.
ACTTGGACACAGCGTGGATGCACGCGTCGCGTAGCGTTCTATCAACACAGAATACATAGGTACCAACATAGGTAGCTATAATGTACAGCTCTAGGTAGGCTACATCAAGATGTTAATACATGGAAAGATATTAATAAGTGAATGCAAACTTTGACGAAATAGCGTGATCTATTTTCCCTTTATAAACAGAACAGAGTGCTTCGGGGGTATCCACATTTCACTTATTTTTAGGAAACTGGTCAAAAATTAAATTTATTATATAATTTTAAAGAAATGAATATCGAGTACTCTCCAGTGGTATCAAAGGTATCTTACCAGTCACCCTGTATATTATAATCCTATTAATATCTAAATGCCAAAGTTTGTCTGTTTGTTTGATTGTTGGAGTAACGTTGGAGTAAAGTTGATGTTCATTGTGTTGTGTTAGCTAGATTTTAATGTGAATTTTTAAGTCTTTTGTTACAATTTACACTGTTTAATACAGTAGTGAAACTAATTCTTCTTTAGAATTAGACTAGGTAGGTATGTTGTTCCATATTGTACTTCCTATTAATAATATAAATGCGAAAGTTTGTCTGCTTGTTTATTTGTTACTCCTTCACGCAAAAACGGCTGAACCGATTTTCATGAAATTTGGTACACACATAGAGGGTAACTTGGATTAACACAGAGGATAGTTTTTATCCCGAAACAACTTTTCTGTCGGACCTAGCGGACAACAGCTAGTGGGAAATAAAACTTTGAATGATACTATATTCCACGCTGACGAAATCCCGAATAAACTACTAGTTTAGAATAATCTTAGTAGAAATCGATGTGGTTACAATTGTAAGGCAAAAAACTGGCATTTAGTCATTTTAACGAAATCCGGGCCTCTGTGGTCAAGCGGTCCGGGTGTTGGACTTGAGTGCATGAGGTCCCGGGTTCGAATCCCGGGTCGGCCAACAAAAAGAAAATTGGATTTTTCCAATTTTCTAATTACAAAATGTTGGTCGGGATTGGAAATGTGCCCGGTTGGCGATAGGCTTGCCACCTATCACATTGTGGGACTTAGGGTCTTCGGCTAGTCGTGGGTGCCTTGGTTGTACCTCTGCCTACCTCTTCGGGGATATGGACATGAAGATACTTTAAAACTAAATCCTTATATTTACCCACACTTGCCAAAGCTGTTGAGTACCTGCGTCAGCTGTAATATTTCAAGATGAAATAAATTTCACAAAAAATACATACAATTTATTTAGCCTGCCCTCATTCACGGTCCATTTCACAATATTGAGTAAATACTCGTTCATTTCAATTTTATGTTAATTTTTACAGCCCTTGGAATTTATTAATTTCACCCAATTGCCTTTTATTAAAATAGAAGGGTATCCAAATTTTTATATTTATTATTGCCTTTGTAATCCTGTGGTGGACTTCATGAGATCCCGGGTTCAATCCCTGGGTAGGAGGAACTAAAAAAAAATCGCCACCCGGGATTGGATATGTGGTCGGTTGACAAAAGAGTAGCCATCTATCATAATAGGACTTAGAGAATTTGCCGTCGTGCCGTTTGGTCGTGGGCACCCTGGTTACTTCTGCCTACTACTTCACGGACGTGGGCGTGAAGAATATCTATTTTAAATATTGTGAATGGAGCGTTGGGTAAGCTATTCCAAAGCGTGGTTTTGAGTCAAAAAGCTAGACTCGCTTTGCATAATTCTGTGTTTTTCCCAACCTTATTATATGGAAGCGAGAGTTGGGTAGGTCAAAAAGAGAAAGTAGGACAAGTGCGGTCGCAATAAGAGCACTACGGAAAATCTGAGGTGTAACGCTCGCTGACCGCATTCATAACAGTGAGATCCGAGAAAGAGGCATGCTCCGCTGGTTCGGTCATGTGGAAAGAATGACAGATGAAAGATTGTCAAAGCAGCGATACAATGCGAATGTGGATGGATGTAGGTACCCGAGGAGACCAAGGCTGACATTTCACGATCAGATCAATCGGATATTATCTGAGGGTGGTGTCTAGTCTGAAGTGAAAATCTAGTGTGAATATATGTATGTATCTATGCATGTGTGATTTTAAACAATATTTGTAGCATGGCAAAAAAGTTAAAAGATTTTTAATAATTTACCGTCTAGTGTGAAACAAATTAAAAATGCTTTAAACATTAAATAAAAAAAAAACTATATAATAAGGCTTACTACAGTAGTAATGAGTACTTTTCTGACATTTTATAATTTTATAAATTGAGTGACAGGTATTAATAATATGAAATTATCAATTAAATGTTTACCTGTAATTATTACTTTATTTATTTCTTAGACTGGATTGATGCAATTATTTATTTACTTTTAAACTTATAGCTATTTTTTGACATTATTAGTGTAGATTAAGACTATGAATTGTGAATTTGTATGATGTGACTGGTATTGTGAATAATAAATTTAAAATTATCAATTTAATGTTTAGATATAATAATAACTTTATTTATTTTTGTATTAATTTCACAATTGTACGCCTTATAGGCAGAATATAGAGATCAAATCAAATTTGTTAACAACTAGCTATGTACCTATATTCGAACAATAAATGAATTATCACTTGTGACTTATTTAAATTATCAAACAAAAGAGTATTACATGTTCGAATTAACTTATAAGATTTCTGAGACGTTTTGTAAGATTATTATAACATTATATTCAAAGTAAACAAAACCTCTACAAATTTAATTAAACCAAAGCATTATTACATCAAACCCACACATGTCTGTGAATAAAGGACTAGGCTCTCAGAAGTCGGGTCAAGAAGTGTTATGTCAAAAGCTGAACACACAACAGTCAAGTCTAATGATTTTAGAGAAATTTAATTTTGAACCCTTGTCACTTCTGAAGCCCTTGTAAATTACATTAATGGTACTTTAATGAATGAAAACTTGGTGCTTCTCTGATAATTAGATCCATTATAAAAAACAAACAGGGAAAGATTGTTATACGAGTTTTGTACTATGTAAATTATTTCACAATTAAGACAAAAAATAATAATATTAGAGAAGCTTTTAGAAAACTACGTATATATTCGATTAAAAATTCAAAGTTTGTTTGTCATTTTCCTTCATTATGAAAACTACGTTTTGTTCCTTTTTTATTTATTAACAGAAAAACCTTCACCAGGAAACACTACTAATGATGTATTAGTAACATTTTTATTGCAGGTTTGGAGTTGAAATAGGAGAGAAAAAAGAAGGACAAATTTTCTTGATTTTGAATTTGGCTTCCCTTAGCAATAGTATAACTAACCTAACATAAAAGTAACACTTATTATGAGTGCCACGAAACACGTCGAATATTTCGTACAGCTTGTTCATAAAAATCAAGTATGAACTTGTAAATCATCAATACTATTTCAAACAAAATATCTAATAGTATATATACAATATTGTTCAGTTTTTTATGAAGTAAAAAAGTTCAGAACAATATCCAACTGTTCCTTGTTGCTGACGAAATTATTATACACTAGTGGTCACCCGTTAGTCGAAATTCGACCATAATAAATTTTAATATCTCGTTGATAAGAACACCATCTTCATTTCTCAAGACCAACTATTTTGTTTCCAGCACCATCTGTGAACTTTTATCGGTCGTCAATATATTTGTTTGTGTGTAACAAATGCATGGTAGTGTGGGTAATATTTATTTTTTTGATTTAATGTACTTTAGAAACATTATTACTGAAAATTATTAGCGTTCTGCTCTTCTCCTAAACATAAACTGTAAGGGTGCTAAATTGTGTGCAACTGCGTCCGCGCAATTTTCGTAAAAAGGGGTCTAAAATTTTTGATTCTATACTTCTTATCGTCGGAGCTTGGTGGAATTCCATTCTTGATGTAATTTATTTAGAAACACTTGTACTTTCCACAATATGTTCCACATTAACATATATTTGAGTTGTTATATAGCCCTGATGATGATTGTATAGCGAAACCGGTTGGCTAAATTATAAAAATAAAAAATAATAAAATATATTGTGGAAAGTACAAGTGTTTCTAAATAAATTACGTCTAAAGTTTTAGCATCACGTATTAATATATAGATTATTGGTACAATTATGCATAAGCCGTGACAGAAGAAATTGTAATGAAATATTTTACGTCTACATTTTTAAGAAAAATAAACCAAAACAATACAAAGTTAACTTTAAAGCTCGAAGTCTCGTGGAAGGAAGAGTTTGGCTTTGTAACTGGCTACAGCAAAATTGTTTATTGAAGTTTAACCTCTACGTGACCCTCTGGCCATTTTAAATGTTATAGTCGCGGTACACTGAGAAAAGGTGTACGGTACACACTAGCCTGTCGTGTAGAGACCTACTAAGTTGTATTAGCTGTGTAAAATTATCCACCACCTTACCTATAACTGTTGCCATAATGATTTAATCATATTCCGATCCGGAGGACAGGGTTGTCAATAGATAGGGAAAACAGATATGCAATCCTAGCTACGGTGTTACTTACAATGTGCTTATTCACTGGCTGGTCAGAAAAATAATGGTACACTTTGGCTCAATATGTACTACAATCCAGAAACGTAAGTTAATAAATAACCATACTTTGAAAAGTATCTTCACGCCCATATTCTCGACAAGTAGGCAGAGGTACAACCAGGGCACCCACTGCTAATAGAAGACATAAAGTTCCACAATGTTATAAGTGGCGAACCTATCCCCAACATATCCAATCCCGTGCAGCTTCATTTTTATTAGAATATTGAAAATACACACTTTCTTTTTTTTGTTGCCCCAACTATAGTCCGGCGAAGTTGTAAAATTTTCTACAATTAATTTCGGAATCTATCTATCTACATATAATAAATCTGTACAAAGGTCAATTCTGTACATTGAAAATATTGAAAAAATAAATAGCTGGATCGATACCAAACCCAAATATGTGATTAAAAAAAATTTGTCTGTCTGTATGCTCAGGCATCACGTGAAAACTAACGCTTCGATTTCGATGAAACTTGATATAATTATATCTTATTATCTTGGACATAAAATGGGATACTTTTAATCCTGGAAAAATACGTAGAATCTTAATTTTTCAGTTTTATCACGCGAAGACCGACATCAACGCGACAGAGTCGCAGGCGAAAGCTAGTTGTAAATATATCCTTAGTTTTTTAGGAGCTTTTTTATTCTAAAACCTAGAAACAGGTTTTATCTTTAATGCAATTATCGGCCTGTGATGCGCAAATAAACGAGAACTCGATCAGAAATTGGTTTTGAATTGGAAGTCCAGTTCTAAAATGAACATATTGTGGTTTAGCTGGTTTCAATACATCGTTCTAAATTAAAAAGATTTGTGTATTGGAAATATTCCAGAACAATTTAAGAATACATTTGTTTTTAAATAGTCCTTTACAAATTGATTTTACTTCAAAGTAAGCTATTTATATGCTTGAGTTTTTGGTATCAGACAACGATACTAGTATAAATTGAATAAACACCCATACTCAAAATATAGAGTTTTTTATTTATCACAAATGACTGCACCGCTGGGAATGGGACTTGAGCCTCACCGTAGGTCGTTCTTAATTAAAAAGACTTGTCTATTGGAAAAATTCCAGAACAATATGAAGTATCCAGTTGTTTTTTTAATTTTATGCTTATCTTGTTGTTAGACAACGATACTGATATAAATTTAATAAACACCGAGACTCATAATATATACGAGTAGATTGCCTGCCACACTGGAAATGAAGCTCGAGCCTCGCGATCGGTTAAGTTGCATGTACGCTAACCTCTCGACCTAAAAGTATCTTCATGCCCATATCCCCTAAGAGGTAGGCAGAGGCACAACCAGGAACCCCAACTAGCTGAAGACACACAGTCCCAAAATGTGATAGGTGGCAAGCCTATCGCCAATCGGGCACACATCCAGTCCCGAGCAACGTTTTTTTTATTAGAAAATTGGAAAAACCCAATTTTCTTTGTGTCGCCCGACCCGGGATTTTAACCCGGGACCTCAGGCAGTCAATTCCAACAACTGACCTACCGTGTTAAATTATGTGCTTGACGTCCCAAACTCAGGTTAGGGATACACAAATTATCGTCTTTGGTATTTGTGTTTCCGTCCCAAGTCAGTTTGCTCGAATATTATATTATATTATATGAAAAATCATTGGGATAAGTAACTGGGATTGTCGACTCCTAAAATATTTACTCTAAAATCTCTAATCATCTGTACATATTCACACCATGATGAAATTGCTAGATTACTTTTATTGATTCGATATTATAATATTTGAAAATTTTTACTTCTTAACTAATTTTAAAATATTCTATAAATAAATAGCATATATAAAGCCCAATTTAAAACATTTTTTATACTGTGTTAACTACCGATTAAAAAATAGGAAATCGAAAAAACTGTAATTTAATTGCAGAGAGAATATAAGTAATACAATCATGTTATTCATCGTAAATTAAAATCCTTGGAAATGCGGACGAAGATGTGAGAAATCACTAGTTTTATAATAATTTTATTCTTATCTTTTATTTAATCGCCGGTGTGGTCTAGCGGTTCAGGTGTTGGACTTGACTTCATGAGATCCCGGGTCCGAATCCCGGGTCGGGCAACATAAAGAAAATGTGGTGTTTCCATTTTTCTAATTAAAAAAAAATGTTGCTCGGGATTGGATATGTGCCCGGTTGGCGATGGGCTTGCCATCTATCACATTGTGAGACTTAGTGTCTTTGGCTAGTCGTGGGTGCACTGGTTGTGGCTCTGCCTACGTCTTCGGTTATATGGGCGTGAAGATACTTTTTATTCTTATACAAACAACAATGAAAAACAAACCATTACAAACAAATACGGTGAACTTCATTCCCTCCTTTTAGCTATGTCACTCCCCATCAATTTTCAGCCAAATCGGTACAGGCCTTCTTGAATTATAAATATTGTTATTTAGAGGATTTTCTATTACATGTACACTAGTTGACTCGGCAAACGTTGTTTTTCCATATAACTACTTTCTAGGAAAAAATGTTAAGGGTGGTCAACCCTTAACATTTTTTCATTTCATGTCGCTAAGGGGTATGAAAAATAGATGTTGGCCGATTCTCAGACCTACTCAATATGCTCACAAAATTTCATTAGAATCGGTCAAGCCGTACTGCTCGGTATCGAACATTTTGACACAAAATTTTTACATATAAAATATACATATACAGTTAAAAGTTTTCGTGAAATCGTTGATCCACTTATTTATTCTAAATCGCCATCTTGTATAATCCTGCTGATGCACAATTTCCAAAAAAATATAAAATTACAAGGCTCCAAATTGCAGTGATTCCAGATTCATGTACCGTAACATGGCGCTTCTGAAAATTACACGAATTAATACCTCTACATTTATCTTAGCTACAGCCGGCTACAGGTCGCTACATAGCAGTTTGCCGCGAGCTACGGCGTAGGAACCGTGTGTGCAACGATTGCCGCTACGCCATTTTACGTACCAAAACTTGTAATTTCTTTCAGTTGTAACATACTACATAACAATTAAATTACGTTACATATGAAAATATAAAGGTACGTAACATATTTTATGAAATAACTTGAAATTCCAAAATGTAACATTATATATTCTATATGGTTTACCCAGTACGCCATTAATGCATTTCTGATGTAAACCTTTATGTATTTTATAAAATATTCAAATGAGTTGTATATATTTATAATAAATCTAGTAATTTATTATATATATTAATAGTAGTAATTTATTATTGTATGAAAACGTCTATTTGTTAAAAGTTCTTACAAAGTAATTTTCACAAGTCCAAACTGAAATTTTAGTTGATATTTTTCATTGACAAAGCTTGGTCAAACTTCTATGTTGCAACTAATATAGTTTAAGAGTTTTGACCCTAAAGACAAAAAACACCAGTACGCTATTTAAAAAATTAAAAAATGTAAGTGATCCGAGAAAACCATAGAATTTTTTATTCAATTAAAATAATAATTAAATTTATTTATTTATTCGCATTACCTATAATATTCTTATAGGTAATGCGAATATTAATAATTTTGCAATTGATTCAAACCATCTCTTTTCGACGTATATATAATATTTACTGTGCACATGCGTTCAAAGTCGAAGCTAATTTTTTTTTTTTTAACTTTTTTTAAGGAAAAAGACAGAGAACTAGCACGCGGTCCCCTATACTGGTACCTATAGACATCATAGGTACATCATAATCATGCCCTCACCTGATTGAAAAGAAATTTGAAACTGTCAAATGGTCTAGTCTACACAGGGGACCTGTAGGGTTACTCTTGAATCTCGACATCATGCGAATAGAAAATTGGAATCGGTTATATTAATATTTAGTTACAAATAAATTAAACCAATCCGATAAAACCATTTGTTTTTGTTAACTAAATGTTAATAATACGCCAGTATTGTGTTCGATTCATAATCGATTCCAATTTCAAATGTTGCATGAATCGGGCTTCAAGAGTAACCCTACTGCATTATCAATTTTCTTATAAAAATAAAGTTGTTCGATACTGGATATGTGCCCGGTTGACGAAAGGCTTGCCACCTATCACGAGATGGGAATTAGTGTCTTCGGCTTGTCGTGGGTGCCCTGGTTGTACACCTCTACCTACCTCTTCGGGGATATGGGCGTGAAGGTACTTTTTAATAGAAAAGAATAAAATATATTTTTATTCACATGCACCTTACAAGAGGCGCTTGTGACGAGTCTATATAATACTAAAACTGCCACCGGATCTGAACGCAGCCACACACTGAGAAGAATTTCAGTTATTAAATGAGATAGAGATTTTACGTTCAAGACACACTTACGTGAATATGCTATAAATAAAGAAGTATCCGCAGTAAATGAGGCTTGCAACTCGTTTTCTCGTGCTCAATACTTACTTAAGCATGTGTTTACGGACGACGCCTTTCCTTTATAACCCTTTATTGTTGAGGATAAGTAATAGAAACTTTTACAACTGAAACACCACATAAAAGTTTGTGACTATTCTCAGCTTTGGTACTGAAACTTATGACTGATAAGTTCTTTTTATAATTAAATCTCCAATTCTTATATCAGTAGTGCCGAGGCCTTTGCATGCAAAACATTTAACAGAATGATATCTACTCTTTGGAAAAGGAAGAAAATATAACATAACTAGCTGAGCCGACAGACGTTTCTATGAAAATTAAAAAGTTTCATCAAAAAATACAATAATAAATTAATATTTTTTTCCACATGAACTTTTTCGTAACAATAAATAACACAACAAAAAATAATTATTAAAATAAGTCAATCCGTCTACGCATGATAGAATAACCAAGGAAAATAGGGATTAATTTAAATTTAAAATTTATGCACTCTGCACATGAATATAAGACTGCAAAAATCGTCTTCGAATAACCAAGTTATTGGTAATAAAAATGTATTGGTAAAAAAAATGTAGTGTTTTCCTTAATTTCCATGAGATTTCACCATCAGATGGATTTGATACAGACATGTTGAAAAAGGGACTACCTCGGAAAGACACTCTTTCAAACAAAAACTCGATATGAAAATGAAGGAGAAATCGATTAAAGCAAAAATGCGAAAGTCGAATGTATAATATCCTCTTTTTTCGAAGTCGTTTAAAAAATGAAAGGAAATGTTATGTATTACGTAACAGGTATATAACGCTAAAAATCCAATACCCCTCCCGTTCCGCTTCCCTAACTCAGATGCTTGTTTTCTGATTTCTTCTTTAAATATTATGTTTTCCTTTGTTCAATTTAACCATTTTTTCAATAGGTTTCATGTGGTTAAAAAAATAGAGTACGTGTATTTTCAATTTTCTAATAAAAATATCGTATTGAATAAGTGAGCGGTTGCCTTGCCACTTATCACATTATGGGACTTCGTGTCTTCGGCTAGTCGCGGGTGTCCCAGTTGTGCCTCTGCCTACCTCTTCGGGGATATGGGCGTAAAGATACTTAAATTTTCCGTGACTTCTTGGCACAACACAAATTAACTGCTTTTCTTAATACCTCTTAAGAAACGAACGTGACTTTATTCTTAGCACAGCGACTTGGACTCGGTATAAGACTTTAGTGATTTTTTTTATGATATTGGAAGGCAAACAAGCAGACGGATTTCCTGATGTTAAGAAATTTACGCCGCCTAGAGACACCAAAGTTGGTAATGGTGCGTTGACAACCTGAAGCTGGGATGTTAGGCATCGAGCAAAAGTAAGTTTACAGGCTACCTTACCCTTCGAACCGGATCACGTCATGACGATATGGCGGCAGGAATAGGTAAGGCGGTGGTACCAATCCGGGCGAGTCGCTACAAAACTATACTACAATAGTCAATAGTCAAATATTTTCATTCAACATAGGATAAAAAATATCTCTCATTGAAAGTCACAACAAATCAATAATAATTACAATTAATATTATGAAAAACTAATGTCAACAACAATAACAAATAATATTCATTAACAAACATTGCAATTAGATAATATTATGAAAAACTAATGTCAAAAACAATAATAAAATAACATTCATTAGCGAACAAAAAGATAAAAACTTAAAAAATAACTTATAATATATACATTTTTAAATTAATTAGAAGAAAAAAAAACAACAAAATGATAATATTGTGACGAGATGTTTGGAGCCTGTAATTCGTAAAAAGGCATTAAGTATTATGTCCAAATATCCTTGTCATCAATGTAGTCACTGATTTTGTAATATGCTTTTTCCATAAGTTTTCTCTTAATTACGCTTTTAAATTGCGTATCAGGGAGGTCTGTTATTTCCTTAGGAATTTTGTTGTAAAAACGAACACCGTTTCCTAGAAATGATTTTCTTGTAGTTTGTAATCTAAACCGCGGTGGCAACAAGTGATTTTTGTGACGCGAATTAATATGATATGGCTGACATTTTTTGTACTTATTTATATTTTCCTTCACATTAACTATATTTTTGTAAATGTACAAACATGGCAGAGTCAATATATTGATTTTCTTGAACAGTTCGCGAATGGAGTCTCTTGGCTTAAGATTGTAAATGGATCTAATAGCTCTTTTCTGTATAATAAATATAGAATTAAGACTAGCAGCTGATCCCCAGAGCAATATTCCATAGCTCATAATGCTATGAAAGTACGCAAAGTATACTAAGCGGGCTGTGGCAACATTCGTCATTGATCTTATTTTTTTAATCGCAAAAGTAGCTGAACTCAACCTACTTACCAGTTTTTCGATATGTATGCGCCACTGTAGCTTTTCATCTAAATTTATCCCCAGAAACGTAGTGGCTGCAACAGGCTTAAGTTCAACATCATCAATGTTAATTTTGGGCTCTAAAGAGCTTACATTCGGAAGAGTAAATTTTATACATTTAGATTTAGAAGAGTTTAATATTAAATTATTAACAGAAAACCAATTTGAAATTAGTTTTAAGGTATGATTAATTGCATTGCAGTTGATTTCTTTACGTTGTAAATCAAATAATAAAGACGTGTCGTCGGCAAAAAGTACAATCTCAGCTAGTTGTTCTACCATAAACGGAAGGTCTTTAATATATATTAAGAATAATAAAGGGCCCAAAATAGAACCTTGAGGCACTCCTATCGTCATTGCTGTGCCATCAGATATAACATTATCTATAGCAACTTTTTGCTTTCGATCAGTTAAATAAGAATCCATAAGTCTGAGAGCAGTTTCACGAATTCCATAAAACTTTAATTTTCGAATAAGAGTTTGGTATTCTACGCAATCAAAGGCCTTAGAAAGATCACAGAAAATACCTACCTACTACTACCTACTCAGATGTCACGGTGTTAGTGACGGTGAGCCTATGCTAGCCTTTTACGAGCTGCCTGGCAATGAAGGTAGATGGTCTATTCTACAAAAGAGCCCGGACTAGGCCCCCGCCACTCGGCCGTACCTACAGCGATAAATGCCTACAAATTCGCGTGGAGACGTATCCACTCTGACAGTGAGTGTCATGCTATGTCGACATAATCGCTAATCCAATTCCCACCTTTATTGTATGGAAAATGGTGCCATCTATTATACATAGTTGAAAACCATAATGTTCAGCTATAGTGATTACTGATTAATATATTATATAAATAGATATATCTATTTAGTGATTTCATATAGTTAACATAAAGTATATACGTTTTTTAAAAGTTTTGTAACACGTTTAAAATAGAATGGCTAGTTTAAAGCATTGGTCATTTTATGAGGGACGTTTGTCAAAAAAAGGTTGAGGGACTGCCATTTAAAAAAAAACACTTTGCTAGCTATACCACCCGCAAAACTTAAAATTTCCTGTGATTAATTTGTAAATTAAATGAAAAAGAGTACCTAAGTACCTCAAAACTTATTTTCGTTTCAATGAGTAAATATCTATCTACTTATGTATTTAGATTATCGTTTTGTTCACAAATAACAGTAACCTAAAGTTGGTACTATTGTATTTATTATTCTGTGCCTAAAAACTAAAGCTTTGTTTCCTTTTTTTATTCCATATTATGAGATACTACCTTTCATATTTATTGCAATATATTCTAACTAGGTACCAAATTGACCGAGTAATATAATACCCCTCAAACGTAAAATACAATAAGTGGTCAAGTTTCTTCTCCGATTCTCAGACCTACTCAATATGTTTACAAAATTTCACGAAAATCGGTCAAGCCGTTTCGGAGGAGTACAGTAACTAACAATGTGACACGAGAATATTGTTAAGATAGTATGTAGATAGCAGCGCTGCCGCGGCCGCAAGCGACCACCCTAGCACCATAGGTATCGCGTCATTCTACGCAAGACAGCGACAGAGTTACGCGTTGAAATAGAGCGGGAATAGTACGGTGAGTATCTCATGAGGTACGGAGCGCTTGTACAAGCTAAATTGAACTTTGTAGCTTAGTTGCATGCATGCATGCATTTGTATGAATTGTTACAACGAAGAGATGGTTCTGTACGTAGTACATATATTATTCTGTGCTCGGACCAACACGGAACACTAAGATTTCCAACGCTTCACCTATACTTCAAAAAACAGTCGAATTGATGGCCTCCTCCATTTGAGAGTTGGTTACAATTGTCTTTCTACCAAGCAGCTCTTAAAATGAGAGCAATGGATTTACTGTCAATACTGTCACCATTACCACCTTGGGTTTCTACAGGCGGTGTGAATTTCCAATACTATAAAAAGAGTTACAAAATCAGTACAGCTGCATAAAACTCGGTTTGTGGAAATCGTTTCCATGCTTGCACGCATGCTTTTAAAATATCACAATAAAAAAAACAAAAGAAATATGTAGGTACCAAATACGTAATATTTACAATACCAGGAAAACAAAAAATAAGTGGTTCATATTACCATCGGAATTTCGTACAACCAGTCATCTTTATTTCTTATTTACGAGTGTTGAACAAAGCTTAATTCGGAGATAATATTCTACGAAGTATAGGCCTCATTATTCACAAGACTACATTGGCTGATGTATTTGACAGGCTATACAAGCAATAAACATCTATAAATATACATTGATATTTGATTTTTCGATAGTTTTATACATTAGTTTTAAAGTACAGCAAAGTGAATTCTACACATTGAAAATATTAAAAAAATAGGAGCAGGCTACTAAAAATAAGCAATAGAACACATTTCTTATTTGAATTTTTATCTGTATGGATTATAACCTTGATTCACGCCGAACCTAATTAATCAATCATAACTAAATAAGACACGTAGTTACTTTATCTACTGTGAAAGGTTGTAGGATACTTTTTATCCGGCCCAGTAAAGGGGTCCGGGGGAGAGTGTCAAAAGTTTAATGTACATTTTTGAGGAGTTTTTAATTTTTTTTAATTTTTGTGTTATAATATTTTCATAATAATAAACGTGACATCAGCTTGTTACATATCATACATAGAGAAAGATAGCTGAAACTTTATGCACTCCTGCTATGTAGTCATAACACATGTATCAGCCGGTAATCAACACTTTTATTGTAATACTAGCTGTTCCGGTGAACCTCGTTCCACTCGTTTAGATTGTATGGAAGGAATTTAAGTTTTGTTTTTCCTAGTTTCCTCGCAGTCAAACGGAATAAAAAGTATCCTATGCCCGTCTCCTGTTTCCAAGATATTTCAGCATCAATTTTCACCCCAATCAGCTTGCCCGTCCTCGAATTATAAATAGTATAACTAGCATTACTTTCTTTTATATAGACAAATATTTTAATAATGTAATTGTAATAGCTGTTTCAGAATTTTTCGATATTGTTTTATTAATTTTAATTTTAATTGTATCTTCGAGTTTAATTAAAATTTCAATAAAATTAAATTTTTTGGATCCTTTGGTTGTCGCAAAGGTAGGTATTTCGAAACAAAATACAGCTCTGGTTGTATTGTTACGAAATATTTACTCTATCAACAACTGTTAACACTACACGAGAGCAATAATATTCAAATAGCAAGACCAAAACGTGAAATATTGTATAATTTTGCCAAGCAGCTCAAATTTTCATAAAGAAAGGATTTAGACCTCCTCTACTACTAAGTTGACCCTGTGTCATTGGTTACCTTTGTAAACTTCAACTCAACCCTGTGGATAAGGCTCTACAGAACCTACATTAAAATGTTTATGAAAGTCTACTAGGCTTGCTTAGTTCACGTACTAAGAACTAATAAGAGTAAATTCAGTTGACAGTACTAGAACGAACTATTCCGTAACCCTATGCTTAATTGTTCATTTATTACATCTCGTTCGCAATGTTTCATCAAGTACGAAATCATAGCAAAGAAGTTTGTCGCGCGCTGCTATTGGACACCGTGTTTAAGATGTGACCGAACGAGAATAACAAATTATGTTATTTTGTGTTTTACTACCATTGAATTAGAGATCATAGTTAATTAGTTTGATAAATATTAGAAATAATTTGATAAATGTGACTACATAGTATAAAACAAAGTCGCTTCCTCTGTCCCTACGTCCCTTTGTATGCTTAAATATTTTAACTACGCTACTGATTTTAAACCGGTTTTTTAATGGATACAGAGATTGAAGAGGAAGGTTTATTTCTAATCCCGTGTGAAGTGGGAGTTGGCCGCTAGTTGTAAATAAGTTGATAAATATTTGAAACACATTTTACATAATGTAAATATTTTTATATAAAAATATAATATAACATAAATAAGCAACAAAAACGGAAAAATAAAAATCGTGGTAAATATTTATTTTTAAATAAGCCATTCCAAAAACGACTCTACAAATGGCGATAAAACTTTTCATAAAGCATAAAGAAAAATCAAAATATAATTCATTCTGTGACACCCACGTGAGAATCGTAAGACGTAACTTTTTCTGATGTACTACTGAACTAATAGTACTAGAAGTCCAAACTACTACATTCGAATAACTGTACTAGTACGGAGCGATCCTTATTGTGACCGAACAATAACAAGTCTAAAGTCTACTCAGCTTGAGAAGGTTGTGAAGCGAAATGGCTGTTACTACACTAAGCTGTATTTGTAATGTATGTTGAAGTAGGTAATGCACGCCTCAAAACACCAAATATTTGAGGATTTGAGATTTTTTGTGGCATAAGACAGTGAACTTACACTCGACTCTGCTAATGATAAGAGGTATTCGCGGCCTATAGATATAAGTACTGAAGATATTAGATGTCGCTGTCCTTTGACTAGGGTGTTATGCCTAATGTGCAAGACTGTCGGCTATCCTGAATTCTGGACGGGCACATGAATGTCA